>JANHFP010002458.1:99805-110964 GCA_032468135.1 Calamaria suluensis | reverse complement strand
GACAAGTAACGGGAGCTCACCCCATTACACGGCACTAGGGATTCGAACTGCTGAACTGCTGACCTTCCAATTGACAAACTCAGCTGCCTTACCACACTGAGCCACCATGTGTCCCATTTATTAGCATAGTCTCTCAAAATAATTTCATTGAGCTTACTGAGCTTCCACTTTGCTCACTCCTCAAATCATGTCTCATTAATACACATTTAAACTTCTTTCTCTAGCTACATGAAAAATTTTTTGACCATTATAGATGAGTTGAATGTTTACAATTTTCTAATTGTAAACATTCCTGTGATAGGAATGAATTTGGGTATTGATGTAACCTTCACAGATGAAAGAACTTACATGTTTGACATGTGATAAATAATATAAACTTGTATAACGATAAGGAATTGTTTGTGTCTGTTCCTGTGCAACTAGTTTGCACAGCTATAAAAAGGTAAAGGTAAAGGTTCCCCTCGCTCATATGTGCTAGTTGTTCCTAACTCTCTATTCATCTCCGTTTCAAGCTGAAGAGCCAGCACTGTCTGAAGATGTCTCTATGGTCATGTGGTCAGCATGACTAAACGCCAAAGGCGCACAGAAAGCTTTAACCTTCCCACCAAATGTGGTCCCTATTTTTCTACTTGCATTTTTATGTGCTTTTGGACATGATGAAAATGTCTAAACCAAAGAAGTCAAACCATGTTTAATGTTTTTAATTTGTATTATTACTAAAAAACGTTTTTAAAAAAGAAAGAAAAAAAATGCTTAAGTAGAGTATATGAGGAAGATCCTCACTGATTCAACCCGCTAAAGAACAGTTTGTAGCCAATAAATAATTACAAATTATGGACACACTCTTTTGAGTAATAAAAGAAAGGCTCTCACATTTGAATGGGTGTGGGCTATACTGGAAAGTAGGGGGGGACCTTGGAAGAAGACAACAGCAAAGTTTTTAAATTTTTTTGTTAAGGGAGTATTCCTGAAGTCATAAGGAATTGAGTTCTATTCAGAAAATTCACTTTATTTTAGTTGGCAGGCACAATTGGCAAAAATATTGTAATTCACTGAGGAATATTTTTGATCCTTGTTCCATTTTTTTTTCAAATATTTTTTTCCCTTGCATGGGTAAAATTTAAATGATTGAAAATGTTTTTAATTAGTAGTATCACATTAAGAATGGTATAAGCCATTTTAATAAGCAAGACATGTTGGCACATAAAGGATTTAAAAGATTTTGCTTTTTCTTCCATAGTTTGCAGATTGCTTGGAGTCTTGGATTTCATTTCTGGCCACTGAGATTAAACCACAGCCATGCTTCAAATGGTCTCATTCTTATGGAATAGGCTGTGAATACTGACATTCTACAAAATGTGCTACATGTTTACCATCTGAATGTACTTAGTAGTTATACTTGACCTTTCATTTATCTTCCAAAAGTTAACACAACTCTCAAGTAAAATGCATTTCATAGCCTTACACTCATCCTCCACGTGGAATAAATAAGTCATGAAATTTCACTTTGTGCACTGAGATGATTTGAGGCTAACAACACTGTTCCCAAGTCAATTAGAATTTTCAGAGCTAATGTGACTTCACTTCAGCTCTCTTGATTGAAGCTCTACCTTTTGAAAACACAATGCATGAGATATTTATGAGAACCGTTCCCATGCCCCTTCAGTTTATGATTAGCGTCCTTATGGGATTTGAATTAAGATCGTCATTCATAACTGCCTTCCTCTATGCTGCCACTGAATATGCTTAGATGCAACTACTAAACCAATATCATATATCCTTTGGCACTACAAGTAGTCCTCAACTTATAACCGTTTGTTTACTGACCATTCAAAGGTACAATGCATTGAAAAAGTCCACAGGCGTTAAGACCATTGTAGCATTCCCTATGGCCACCTGATAAAAGTTTGGGTTCTTGGTAATCAGAATGTATTTAGGACAGTTGCCATGTCATGGAATCCTGTTATTGCTATTTGTGGCCTCCCCTGCTAGCTTCCAACAAACAAAGTGAATGTGGGGATTCAATTAATGACCGCATGATTCCATTAACAGCTGCAGTGATTCAACATGGCAAAAAAAGTCATAAAATTGAATGTAGTTCACTTAACCACCTTGCTTAGCAGTGGAAATTCTGATCTCAATTGTGGTCGTAAGTTGAGGACCATCTGCACCTGTTCTTTTATGACAGGCAGTCTATATCCCTATGCTAATTTGCTAATTCAATTTTTCATAGACACGCAAATCTATTTTCCTTTTATATTTATATTCATTTCTTTACTATATGTATTTAGGTTTAAATGCATTCCAAATAGATCACATATTATTTCTGAATAGTTATAGTTTTATCATAACTTTTAAGTATTATTAGAGAACAATGTATTATCAAATATAAACCATGTTAAAATATCAATGGTGCATTAAAAAGCTGCTTCCACTTTTTAACAATACTGTACTATAGTTGAGGGAAATCAAAAGCTATAGAGTAATTGGAGATAAAATAGAACAGTGCCACACATTATAAATTATATTTTATTCCATTTTGGATTAGCATGTGAACTTTGACTTATTGGAGTGAACTTTGACTTATTAAACTTTTGTTGAAGAAACCATGAACTTACTCAGGAAGGCAAATCTAGATTCCCACGAGAAGTCTAATAAGCACTTGAAATATTACCCCCTACTTACTTTGTTGGATATTTTTAATCCATATTCTGTTACTGAGTTGAAGGAAACTGTTTTTAAAAACGAATAATAAAGTCTTATCTCATATGAAATATGTAACTTAGTTATTATAGTCTCCATTTACAGTGTTTATATTCATTCTGAAACCACATTTTAGAATAGCAAGTGAGACTTGCTTTTAAACAGCTATTGTTTAAATATTAATGATTTTGTGTACTCAGAACAGAGAAATAATCTTAAACAATTTAATGTCTCGTATCACTTTTCCTTTTGGTAATGTGTATATGCATGCAGCTATGTCAGTGATGGAGGTAGGTATGTGTGTGTGTATTTTTTGAGGAAGATAGGGTGTTGCCAGTTTTGTGATTGAATTCTTGTGCTTGTTTACCAAATTGCTATTCCTGCAGTTAATCCACTTCATATACTACCGGTCTTTAGTCAATGACTTATGGGATTCAGATCTGGCAAGAAAAGCATATTCGTAGTCCTGTGTACTAAGGAATCATATGAGACCCAGGTAGAAAGCCTTTCCTGCTCTAGCACCCATCCTTTCAATTCTCCTTGAACTTAGATGGGACCCTGCCCTTCTGGCCTTTAAAAAGGGCCTGATGACATGACTACATCATCAGGCTTTGGGGGGAGGAGCATCCAAGGATAGCCATGAACATTTTCAGAGTTATTATGTATTGTTTGCTGACTGTGATTATGTTTTTAGTTTTTAATTGTGGTGTATTGTTGTTGTATGCTTATATTTGTTTATATTTTTAATCATTGTGAGATGCCCAGAATCATATCTGTGAGAGGGGTGGCTGTACAAATTAAATAACTAAATAAATTCTGAGGATTAATTACCATTCTTATCCTGTTTAACATTTACATAAAACCAATAAATAAAATCCTCTTTAAAAATTTTAAGAATTTTCTTCTACCTTAGATGCAAGATCATTATTATTTATCTTGGCATTCATCTGACAGTAACTTTCATATTCTTGCTGGCTACTGTGTTGGTTCATTCATCTCCACGGAGATTTGGCAGGAACTTGTTTTTCTTGTGGGTTTGGCATGTTTCTAAATCCTGTTGATGAAGCATTTTAGAGCCATTGAACAATTTATATTTTGGCAAGAAAGAAGCAACTTGAATATTTATTTTTACTTTATAAAGTTGTAACAGTAAGAGTGAAAATAAGAGTGGGATGGAGAAGGTAATTAAAATGAGATAATTGGTTTGAAACCTTTGCAATGTTCATGTTTCTATATTATTTGTTACATTATTGTATGAGTTGGTGTATTTTGCTCCTCCTGTAACATTTACTGAAACTTCAACACTGATTATTAAAATTATACTTGATCTTTCATGAGAAATATCAAATATCATAACATGTTGGTCTCTGCAAATAATTTATTGCATAATAGATGTTCTGGTGTCAGATCTGCAAAAATCGATGGACCTTTTGTTGTGTTTTATTGGGAAGGCTGAATTCTCCTAGGATTGCAATGGGCACTACATTTCTCTCTCATCTATATGGATACTGGTTCCCATTGTTACACTAATGATTGATTAGTTTACTGTTTTTATTGCTAATAATATGGAGCTGCAGCAGTGAAAAGCTATACTATATATCTTAAACATATTGTATTTTACTCTCCTTTTTTTCAGTGTTGAGGGTGAAGCTCCTGGAAGTGAAACTGGCACATCCCTGGATAGTTCATCTGCTTATCATCAAGGAACCAAAACTCACGGTTCAACTCTAAGTCCAGATCAATATGACCATTCTCCATATGGTCTATATTCTGTCTCCCCTGGACAGCAAAGGCCCCGGAGGCCGAAGCTTCAGCACTCAACGTCAATATTAAGAAAACAAGCAGAAGAAGAAGCTATTAAGAGGTCACGTTCCCTCTCAGAAAGCTATGAACTCTCATCTGACTTGCAGGATAAGCAGGTATTTGAGCTGTACTGCTGTATTAATCAAACTAAAAAAAAAATGAATGTACTAATTATCAACTTTCTTGAGATTTTGTTTTATGAGCCCCTAGAAATTAGCATTTTTGTGTAAAGGTCTGCAACCACAATTATGAGCCAGATTTATGTTGCTAAGCAAGATGGTCATTAAGTGAGTCACACTTTTTGCCCCAGTTGCTAAGCAAATCCCTGCAGTCATTAAATGAATCACGTGTTCGTTAAGCAAATTTGCTTTACCCATTCACTTTGCTTGTTGGAAGCGAGCTGGGAAAGGTTGAAAATGGCAATCATGTGACACCCACCCACCCCAGATGTTGTAACCATCACTAAGTCATGCTGGTTTCCATCATCCAAATTGTAATAATGTAGGGAAGCTGTGATGGTCATCAGTTCAAAAAGCAGTCATAAATCACTTTTTTGGTGCTGTTGTAACATCAAGGTATTGTAATAATTTTGACTTGGAACATCTCAGTTTACAGCTGGCAGAGGTAGCATTAAGAGAGTGTCTTTATTTCTGACAATTGCACAGCAATAGTATTCTGCCCACCCTGTGCTGGAAGGACCTGTCCTTTTGGCCAGTTTCTCTGGAGTTTGCTGAAAGATGCCACGTCTCATTGCTGTTCCTTCCTCTTCTCTCTCTTCTGAACTTCCTTTCATAACACAACTAACTATCCTGGAGCATAAGGAAGACCTGAGTGACTCCAGCGACTTCACCTGTCCAGCTGTTCCCCAGCTCCTTGGCAAACATGGTTGCAGAGTAGCTTCCAGGAGGGAAATATTGTGTGTAACAAGGAGTTGTTGCACTGCTAAAAAAGATAGGAGAAAAAGTCAGGCTCTCCTCTTTTACTTGCTTCCCACTGCTTTTTAAGTATTTTCAGCGGTGTTGCTCATCTCAGCTGGAGGGAAACAGGGAAAGCAATAATCACTGTTACTTAGAACTTTATACGCTGCAACTGTTAAGTTGTAAGACAGTGCTTGCTTTGGGAAAGGAAGGCAGAGGGAAAAACAAAAATAGTGTAGTATCCCTCAGCACCTTGGCCAGGAAGGTTGCTCCTAACAGTAGGATGGTCAGCCATCATCTCTGGTCAAGCAGCAGAAACAAATACGTGATTCTGCTTTGGGCTCTAACACAGCACTCTGTCATTTGGGGATAAAGGAAAGAAACAGTTATCATCTCTTCAGCTTCCAACTTTTTTCTTACCATTGGTCCAGAAACTAGCTACAGAGTTGGCATTAGTATATAGCCTACTATTGCTCAGTAGAAAGTGCAAGTTACCCCAAAAGTCTCTCTATGCTTCAAGATGACTATTTTACATCTGCAACAGCCTTATGAGGGAGATGCACCATAGTCTGAAATTGTAATTGATTGGAAACCTCAAAACTTCCTGCTTTCCAAACTTTCCAAGTAATGATAAAGCTTGCTTCCCATTAAAAATAATCAGAAAGTAAAGCTACAGTTGCAGGAATTATAACCTCAAGAAAGGGTGACATGTACCAAATTGAAACCAAAACATTTTTTTCATCAGACAACTGCAAATAACTGTTTCTTGGCAGAACTGGAAATTATTTTCATGCAAAGTTGCTTCTTCTTAAGGGGATTACATTCAGGTTTCAGATGATAGGATTCAGTACAGAGGAGCTATGCTGTAATTCATTAAATAATGGTGATCTGGTTACTTAAAATGCAATGCCATATTGGTGGCCAAAGTGAGATGGTTAAAAAATGATCTCTATTTCATAGTGAGGGTTTTTATTTAATACATTTGTGGTTAATGACATATAATGATTTGCTCCCTTTTTGACCCATGAGACTTTTGTATTATATATGAAAAGGCTTCACTGTTGTGGTTCTCAGGCTAATGAATTCCTCCTCATGCAGCACTTATGATGATTTGAGTTTGAAACCCATGCTTTAGAGACTACATATTATAAAATACATTCTCTTTTTAGGTTGAAATGCTGGAACGAAAATATGGAGGCCGTCTCATAACTAGACATGCTGCTCGTACCATACAGACTGCTTTCCGCCAGTATCAGATGAACAAAAATTTTGAGCGGCTTAGAAGTTCTATGTCTGAAAATCGTATGTCAAGGCGCATTGTACTATCCAATATGAGAATGCAGTTTTCATTTGAAGGACCTGAGAAAGTTCACAGTTCCTACTTTGAGGGGAAGCAAGTTTCTGTTACAAATGATGGATCAAAAATAGGAGCCCTTGTCCAGTCTGGATGTAATGATCTTGCTGAATCGGCTACAATGAAATCTCCAGCAGCTTCCACGGACTTTGCTGATGCCATAACAGAATTGGAGGATGCTTTTTCAAGACAAGTAAAATCTCTTGCAGAATCCATTGATGATGCATTAAACTGTCGTAGTTTGCACTCTGATGAGGTACAGATACCTGACCAAGTCAGAAGTCGTGAAATAGAAAGAGATAGCTGTGGTCCAACTAAATCAACAAGCCACAATGTTGATCATAGGAAACTCGATGAAATGACTGCTTCCTACAGTGATGTTACATTATATATCGATGAGGAAGAATTATCCCCACCACTTCCCCTTTCTCATCCTATAGAAAGACCATCAAGCACAGAGTCTGACTTGAGACTTAGATCAATAAACCCTTCTCAAGAATACTGGTCTATGACACATAAAGACCATAAAATAGACACTGACACAAGTTGTAGGAGTACTCCTTCATTGGAATCCCAAGAACAGAGAATGAGGATGGATCATCTTCCTTTGCTAACCATAGAACCACCAAGTGACAGTTCGGTTGATTTAAGTGATCGTTCTGAAAGAGGATCACTGACGAGGCAAAATGCATATGATCGGGGAATTTGTAGTCAGCAAGGTAGCCCAAAACACATATCACATGGCCTCCCTAGCAAAGTAATAACCCGAGAAGATCCAGAAACTAGGCATAGACCTAGGCCTATTGACAGCCACTTGGCTATTAACGGTACAGCAAACAGGCAGAGCAAATCTGAATCTGATTATTCTGATGGAGATAATGATAGCATCAACAGCACTTCCAATTCTAATGACACAATAAACTGCAGTTCAGAATCTTCTTCTCGAGACAGCTTAAGGGAACAAACTTTGAGCAAGCAAACATACCACAAAGAAACTCGTAATAGTTGGGATTCCCCTGCCTTCAGTAATGATATCATCAGGAAACGTCACTATAGAATTGGACTGAACCTTTTTAACAAGTGAGTATGGTGCTTTTTCCTTTTTTTATGAAATGATATTTATTTGATGCCTTGGGGTTCTTATATGTAATTTATTTTTACAGTTATGACTAAACTGCCTTGGTAACCTTGCATCATTTCTCATAATTTCATACTGTGCATTTTAACAGGTCTTTTTAAACTTTTAAATACCCTTTTGTTTTCCTTTGTATTAATTTCAGAAGAAATTAAATACTGAAGGCATATTTAAAGAACTCAAGTAGACAATGTAAAAATAGAAAATCAATTATGGAAGAGGCCACATTCTCAGTGTTTTTTTATTCTCATCCAGCTGTGATGTTCCATGTGCAATCTAAAGAACAGGCAAAAATAATTAACAGTTGATGTAGTAATTTGTGCTGGCCAAATCTAGGAATAAGACTATGGACATCCAACAACACTGTATGAGCCAACAGTTCTATATTACTCAATAGGAAAGGCATCTCATGTGGAAGAATTTGCCCAGTTTCATAGTATGCAAGTCCATTGGCTGTGATATTTGATGTGTTTGTTATCTTTAGTTAAAATTACTACATAGCTTATTTATAGCAAGTCAGAATTTCAGAATATTCAATTTCATTCATGATTCACAACTTGGTTAAATAAATATTGTTTTGAACAATTCTAACATAAGACTTTCCTTCTGTGTCTTAAACTTTGTAGATCTTCATGTAATCCTTTGTGTTTGCTGATTTATTTTGTTCTGACATGAGTACAGAATCAATCAATATTTATTACAGTCATTAGTACACATACTTTGTAGTCTCATAAGAAAAAGTTTGTACAGATAAATAAAGAGAACTTGTGAGGAATTATCAAGTGTTCGCTCATTTGGTGGGTTGACAGTGTGAGATTGTTAATTAGTATTAGGATAATGAGTATCCTAAAATAATGTTTCTTCGAAGTAGGGTTGACTTTTATAAATTTTTAGAATTGTTTTCCTCATTTGATAGGCAAAAGAAGACATCATTTTTTGTTAACGACAAGGAAATTTTGAAAAAAACTAGACTAAGTAATTCTTTGCAATAACTTAGCTTGCTGTTTCATGAGACATTTTAGCTCATTTTTTCCAATTCAGCTTTTTTTATAGTTGGTTTCCTCATTTTTCCAACTAATGCTGAATAATATATATTCCAGGAATAGGGCAGAAGTATGAATTCAAAACATGCAGTTTGGTGAATCACAGTGGAAAGTTTGGACTTCACATATTTATATACCTTATCTTATGAAATACTTTTTTAAACAATTGACTAGTCATTTGCATTCTGTAGCACCAAGGTCTGAAAACAAATCACTGCTGACTTACATATTTTTATACTCATTTCAATTTGACCCATGCTGCACAAAATTAAAGTGGGATAAGCAATTCAGCAGCCTGCACTTTCCTTTATATCCGTGATAATGAACCTATGGCACATGTGCCACAGATGGCATTTGGAACCCTCTTTGCAGGCACGCGAACCATCACCCAGCTCAGGTCTACCATGCATGCATGCGCGCCTCCCACCAGCCAAATGGTTTTCAGGTTTCTGGGGCGGGGCGCATGCGCAGGGTCGCAGGATGGGAGGGGGTCTCATGTATATGCACAGTGCTGGGGGAGTACGGGGGGAAACAGTGTATCCCCCACAGCCCGTTTTTTGTTCCAGGAAGCTTCATGGAGGCCTGCCAGGCGCAAAACAGGCTAGGGGTGTTGCACATGCATACATGGGGGATTTTTGTGCGGGGGAGCATGGGGGAAAGTGCACTGAATGTACTGGAGTATTGCCTTTTCCTATAGTAAATCTGTGCAGTGTTTTAAATCCAAAAAAATGTTCTTTAGAGCATGTAGAGCACAAATGTATGCTTCTCCATATTCTGAAGTGCCTTTTCCTCATTATTTCTGAAATACTGTAGCAATCTTTTAGGAGTCTGGACAATAGATATTTTTAATACAAAATTAATTACAATTCAGTATAAATTTACTTGTGCTTTGGGGTGGGTGGGTTTTTATTTACTTATATATGTTGTACAACAAATGTTGTAGGTTTTCTTGCCTGGGCAGGGGGTTGGACTAGATGACCTCCATGGTCCCTTCCAACTATTATTATTATTATTATTATTATTATTATTATTATTATTATTATTATTATTATTATTATTATTATTATCCTTACCGTTAACATAAAGCATTTTTATTGTTTTTCACTTATTTTTTTTGAATAACGTATTTTTTTTTGAATAACGTATATCTTTGTTTACTTGAGAAAAGGAAATTAACACTGTCTCAATAGCTAAGCTTGGAATTTCATTAAAATCTATGATACAGACATCCAGACTATCACATCCCTATTTCCTGGAATCTTTTCTTTAATCCATCCCCCTCCTGCAATAGAATTAGCAAGTCTATTTTGTAGATTTAGTAAGATGTATTTGGTTGTTGGTGTGTGTGTGTGTGTGTGATATGTGTGTGGGAGAGAGAAGATCTCAAAAACATCTTGAAAACTTTAGCAGATTTCCAGTAGAAATCTGGTTTCTGGTTTGATAGTTATATATCTCCTTTAAGCATTGAAGCATCAGCCTGCTTCATTTGAAAACCCAGTGTATCTTCTGCAAACGTCTTATTACTTGTCACATTTATATATACATTCAGATTAATTTTAAACGTTTACAGAATATCTTGTTCTTCTTCCATTACATCCTAACCTAAATTGTCCATGTACCCATAATCTTCTGACAATTTCAAAGACCTTCTGTCATAATTTTTTCAGTTTTCCATCAATCAATTCATAGCTAGAATATTTCCTTCAATTTTTTATTCTCTAATATCCAACTATTAAGTCCTGTTATCTTGTTTTGACTAATGAAAGGGCAAACAATAAGACATTCCAATAGAAAAAAGTCTTCCAAAGATTTAAAATAGTAATTTCAAGTCCATCTAAACTGTATTGTATTGTATCCATATTGCAAGCACCCTTTTGCTGTTTAATACAGAAAATAATATTTTTTCCAAAACTTTTAAAAATGTATCTAAAAATTCTCTAAGAAGGTAGGTAACAACCTACCAAATGCAGTATAACTTGCTGTTCTGAAATATCTTACTTTTTCTAAACAATTTGAAAAAAAATCACAAATCCACAGTATTAAGCTTTGATTGAGTTTATTGTCCCTAAAAATCCTGCATTGATGCCTGAATAATCATCTGCCAATCATTCAACTGCCAATCATTAAACCTATAAGATAAGGTAAAACAGGAATTCCTGCTGTTTGTTTGTTTGTTTGTTTGTTTTATTAAATTTATATGCCAC
>JANHFP010002458.1:86208-99705 GCA_032468135.1 Calamaria suluensis | reverse complement strand
TGTGCTTTTCCAAATGTAGTAAGTGAGGTGAATGTGTGTGTAGTTTTAGAAGAGGTGTGTGTGTGTGTGTGCATACACATACAGTATATATAGTAGATAATGTATCTTTTTGTGTGCCTGTACACACTTTATATTATGTAATATTTATGTACACATAAGGCATATATACTTATACTTAAATAGTACGTTTGGGATGTTCAGTAGTAGTAAATAAATATGCAGGGAAATTGTATCTCTTTGAGGTGAGGAGAGGTCATCCTAACTATAACCCTTGACATGAGTGGCAAGTTGGCCACGCCCACCAAGTCACATGATTAACACACACCCCCTCAGTGGTGTCCCTCTTTATCAATGTAAAAATCTGGTCACCTTAGTATAGTGTATACAACTGTAGTGGCCTGTTAGCAAGAATAGCAATTATGTAGAGTGTGTTAAAATATTATAAGTACATATTACATGTATATTTAAAAATACACTTAAAGAAATCCTATATTAGATTTAAAACCTACTCATTCAGCTTCTATTCTTAAAATGGACAGTGAAATCTCTCAGAACAGTTAATAAAGTTAGTAGCAACATGCTCATGATAAAGGAAGTCTGACTGCTAATAGGTTAAAGAAAAACATCAGATGAGATGAATCAAAGTAAGAGAAAAATCTACTTCTTTCTGAAGGAATAATTATATACTATTTTTGGAAAGGCGGGAATAAATTTAGTAGGACAGGAGAGCAACTTCAATGTCATCCTCAAGTATCTAGTCCTTCTTTATACAGCAGCAGAGCCTCTATCCACTTATATAAGGTTTGTTTATTCCATGAAGTCACTCTAGGATTTAATTTCCATCTACATCATTTCATAAGGAAGAACTTTGTCAATAAATTGGCTGCAAATTCTTCTTTTTCACGAATTGAATGAGATAGAAACTGTGGTTTTCATTTCATTGTTGAAGCTAAATGTCCTCTTAGAGGAATCCAAACAAGATACGGGAAAAAAAGAGTGGAGTTATATTCTCAATTATTGAAGGAACTATAAGAAAAAGAGTTTGCCCTACACCAGAGGTTCCCAAACTTGGCAGCTTTAAGACTTGTGGACTTCAACTCCCAGACTTCTCCAGCCAGCAGAGCTAATCCTAAGCATGGGGTGGAGTGTGGGGAGGGTGCCTAGCTTTAACAAGAGAAGGTAGATAGGGGGAAATGAGAGGAAGAGCTGCCTCTTTCCAGAAGACTCCAATTATTCTCCCCTTTGGAAAGGGGGTGCAAATTTCAGGGACACACATTATGGGGGAACAACTGCCAGTTTCCCTATCAGTGGAAGCCGCTCTACAGATCAAGGGGTCTCCAAACTTGGCAATTTTAAGACTTCTGGACTTCGAATCCCAGAACCCCTCAGGTAGCACGGCAGGCTCTGGACTTCTGGGAGTTGAAGTCCATCAATCTTAAAGTTGTGGAGTTCGGGAAACATCTGCCTAGAGGAGTGAAGGACCAAGAGCGCTCTTTGCTTCCCTCTGCTGGACGGTTGTGGGATTTATTTCTGAAGCACGTTTCCTGTTTGTTTTCGTGCAAAGTGAAGAGACTTTAAATGTGAAAAACGAAACTGGAAGCCCCCTTACAAACTTTCTTTTCTTTCTCCAGCTCCTCCCTCTTGTTTTCTGAGCGCGCTGGAGACGAAGCAGAGCATCACCAGGCTTTCCTTACAAGAGATCCAGCAGCGAAGCAGATCCAGCTGCCAACAGGGGATTCCCTCCAACCAGGTGAGACCCCCCAGAAGCCCCGAGAGCCTCTCCTGAATTGTCTCTTCGTGGGGCAGCGGAGGGAGGTGGGCGCTGCTGGAGAGCAAGACGAGGAGCTGCCTCTTTGCGCGAGAAGAAGAAGCGACTCCTCATCTCCGGGACAGGCTGATGGGTGGGTGGGATGGCGGGGACCGATCTCGGGAAGGGCGCTCATGAGAGGGAGGGGGATTGCGGGAGCAGCTGAGACCCTCGGGGTCCTTCCTTCCTTGTTAGCCAAGGGAACTGGAGGAGGCAGGGGAAAGTGTGGCATTTAAAAATTAAAAGTTTAAAAAACCTCCAGTGTTGGAGCACCCACAACTTCTAGTGGCAAGCAGTCCCACTGGCTAATTGTCCACCCTGCTAGGAAGCTTCCCCTTCATTCCAGGTTGCTTCTCTCCCTGATGGGTTTCCATCCCTTGTTTCTTCTCTTGCCTTCTCCTGCTTTGGAAAACAGGCTGTCCCCCCTCCCTCTTTGGGGCAGCCCCTCAAATACTGTAATTCTGCTATCATGTCCTCCCCTAATCCTTCCTTTCTCCAGACTGGCCAAAGCCAATTCCTGCAACCCTTCTTCAATACTTTTTCATCTCCAGGCCTTTAATCCTCTCAGTTCCTCTTCTCCGCACTTTTTCCAAAGTTTCCCTTGTTATATTCCTCCCTTTACTTCCCCTACAGCTCTGGGCCCCATATTGAGTGTGGCAAACTGGCATCTGTCGAAGTATATCTGGAGTGGCCTTTAAGGAAGAACAACGTCCAGAGGACTTTTGAAAAAGGACCTTTGAGATACAAATAAAAAAGACACAACTAAAATCCTAAGAATAATCTAAAGCAGGGGTTTCTAACTTGATTTCATTGAAGGCAACATCAGGAGGGCAGGGCCAGCTTGATGTCCCTCATTGAGGCTCAATTTTCAGGTGTGATGGCCTCTCACAAACCTCTCCAGGGAAAATGGAGCTCCATTTTCGTTGTCAAAGGGCTGCAGGAGGCTGTTGCAGCTGAAAACGAAGCCTTGGAGGACCTTCCACAGCCCCAATCCCCGTTTTTGCTGGCAGAGGCGCCACAGGTTGCTCCTTTACTGTTTCCAGGGTGTCCCTGTGGGCCACACCTAAGCAGCCCCTGAGTTTGCCCCCCATGATCTAAGGGCAAAAGGGACCGTGTCCGTTTTGGGATTGTGGGCCTCAAAGCTCCCCTATAAGTCCAGGGAGATTCTTCAGTGACACAAATGTTCCTGTCCAGAGGGTCCCCACCTTTGCTGGAGGAGTTGCCAATGTTGGCCTCCAGGAGGCTTCAGCACTGCCACCAGCTGTGTGTGTGATTGCTGCCCCATTGCTCTGATCCGAGACCCTTCCTCCTCCGTCCCATAAATCGGACCAGCATCAGTGGGTGGAATGTGGCATGTGTCCACTTCCTGCATCCCCTCTGTTGGAAACAGTCCAAACCTCAAGAAAAAAACAGATGCCAGAGATCCTGGAGACCAAAAGCAGATTTATTAGAGAAAGCTTTTGCAAAAGTGTACTCCCAAGAGAGAGAGAGGACAACTTGAAGATCTTCTTCCCGGATTTATATCCGTTTCACAAATAGTTTAACTCAGCTATAACCAACAGCATTAGCCACCTTCCTTTAGCTCATTGGCTAAAACAATTGTCATATAGAAAGCATGTGTGGACTTTTCCCCCCAAAGAGGGACAGGCCCCAGAAGTTACACTGCCACCTTCTTTGTTAACCATTAAATGTTGTTGATTAGGACACGTCAACTTTCTCTTTACTTAGCCAATGGTCCTTTGGTCAGTTTCTGGGCATCTCAACCTCTTCAGAATACACATTTTTCTTCACAATATGCGTTTTTGTGCCTCTTCCCCTTAGTGCCTTCTGCAAGTACACAGCTCAGGTGATTTCCAGCACAATTGTGAGAAATCGTTGCTTTATGCTTACAGGAATAATTCTGTCTCTCACACCCTCAGAGAGTCATTGCTCAGTCTCGGCCTCCCCCTGGCGGCTCCTCTCCCTTGCAGGGCCCCGGAAGTGTCAAGAACACACAAGAACCGAGCATGGCCCAGAGAGAAGATGCCATTGAGATTCCAGCCCTGGGCCGCCCCTTCCAGCTGGGGATGCTTTACGACTGTCGCAGGGATGCCCTCATCCCAGGTAGGAGCCGGAGGAGCGGCACTGAGGGGTGGCAGGAGGCCTGGGAGGGAGGGAGACGGGCACTGCCATCAATGTGCAAGCTGAGCCCAGGGACACTTGAGAGCTGGCACCCTGAACACACGGCCTGCCAATACCAGTTAGTGTCAACCCTCAAGCTGCCCTGACTGAGGCCATTCTGGGGCTTCGGTGCTGACACGCTGGAGCTGGATACTTGGAGTGAGTGTATTCAAAACAATATACTTCACTTTTTTAATCTGTCAGCCAATAGTGTTACTAAAATTTTGTAGTCTACATAAGGAGCAAGATTGGCCTATAGATCCTGATGTCCTGCCTATTTCCAATATCTTTTGGAATCAAAGAAATTGTTGCCTCTTCCCAGGAATTAGGAAGTTTATCTGTTTCCATTGTTTCATTGTACATTTTCAACATTAGTTCCTCAAGAGTTTCTTGTAGATGTTTGTAAAATTCCGAGGGAATACCATCAGGTCCTGGTGATTTATTGCTTTTTTGTTTTTGGATCGCTATTTTTAACTCCTGATATAGTTGGTCTATTCAATGTCTCTTTCATCTCCTCCAAAAAGAAAACTTCTAGTTTTAATTAGGTGACAATGGCAGGAATGTTTAGAATCTGTTTTCACCACCTGTTCCAATATGACACATCCAATAAACTTATTCTTTGAGGAATCTACCTGCCTCGGAGGTTTGTTGGTGATGGGTGTGTTACTTGGAACATGTGACACCTAGCAGAGTAGGGTCTCCTGCCTGGGAATTTGTAGCCAGCTCTTTGCCTACAAGACAGCAGGGCTGGCCATGTCTACAGAACATGGGGTGCGTTTGCAAACCAAACACACTGAAATGCTGTGGAAAATGACAAAAACCTCTTTACTCAGTCAAAAGCCTTTGGGGATTTTGCAAAACAGGCAAGGGGTTCCGAAGGTGATTGCTGGATAGATGAGGTTATCTTCTGGGAGAAATGATGACCCCTTGTCTGAGTTCTCTGGGGCTTCTCCATCCAGCTGTAATTCTTTTGGAGGTCATTGATTTTCATGTCCTCTGTTCTATGCAGGGTTCACCCTTTGGGATTACAGTTCTCTTCAGAAAGACCTGAATGTCAATCTTCAGCCCAAGACGGAATCAGAAATCATTGCATCCGACAGCATTGATGACAAGGCCTCCGCCCTGGACATCTCAGCCTCCCTCAAGGCCAGTTTCCTGGGGGGGATGATTAAAGTTGGAGGGTCAGCCGAGTACCTTCATGACATGAAGAAGTCCAAGAAACAGGCCAGAGTCACCATTCACTACAAAACCACCACCAGGTATGAGAAGCTGACCATTAGCCACCTAGGAATCCAGAATCTCATTTACCCAGCAGTCTTTGAGCAGGACACAGCCACCCATGTGGTCACTGCCATCCTGTATGGAGCCCAGGCTTTCTTTGTCTTTGACCAAGAGGTTTCTTCAATGGAGGAAGTAAAAGACTTAGAAGGCAACCTCCAGGCTACACTCACGAAGAAAATATGTATTGGAGAAGAAGGAGAGGTCAAACTGAATGAGGAGGAGGAAGAGAATGCTCTGAAGTTCAGGTGCAAATTCCATGGAGACTTTTCTCTGGAGAGAAATCCAGTCACTTTCCTAGATGCCATGAAAGTTTATTTATTTGTTTTATTTATTATTTACATTTATATACCGCCCCTCTCCTCGCGGACTCTTGGTGGTGTACAGCCAATATATTTAAAACAATATTTATAAACATTAAAATTTAAATTAAATAGAAATTGGCTCTAAAAAATCACCATTTCATAAAATCTAAATATTTAAAATCCCTTAATTTCTAACTAAAAATTTAACCCAAGCCAGCGAGACGGAAGAGGTACGTTTTTAGCTCCCGGCGAAATGTTAACAGATCCGGGAGCCTTCGCAGTGCAGGTGGTAGATCATTCCAGAGGGTCGGGCCAGCCACCAAGAAGGCCCTCTTCCTGGGGGTCACCAATCAACATTTAGCTGCCGATGGGACCCCCAGGAGACCCTCGCTGTGGGTACGCACCGGTCTTTGGGGAGTCGGCAGTATGCGATCCTGGAGATAACGTAGTCCAATGCCATGGGTCCCTTTAAAGATCATCACAATAATAGCTATGTATTAATTCTAATACTAGAACTAATGTGACTTTCAGTATCATTGCTAGGATAGAGAAGTTGTAGTCACGTCCTGCTTGTAGTTGTCTGTATTATAGTAATAACATATACCAGTACGGTGCTGTCATTACCAGCTTATGCATTATTTTATGCATTGAAAAGTCTAATTGACCTTGATCCTTGTGCAAATTTTTACATGATTCAAATTTCCCTCTCAAATTATGTGAAACCTAGAAGAAATATTCCATTAGATTTAAGCAATCTTGCCTAGAAATCACTTGGTAAGAAAACTCGCATCCCAAAAGAAAAAGGGGAGGAAGGAAGACTGAACTGTTTTTGGACCTAGCTATATATTGCTTCAATAAAATGGTATCTTCAGAATATGATGTAATAATAATGCATGGACTACATTTTCAATTGAAAAGCAGCAGATAGAAAAAGATGTTTTCCATTGTTTTCTCTATAAACCTTGCTTATTGCAAAGTTTGAACATTTCTGCATTTCAGGGTTTTTAAAAAACAGCTTTGTTTTGTCAAGTGGAGGAAATTTTAATACTGTCTACATTACATAGGTGTCATTCTGTTTTAAAAGTTGTACAGTCTTCAGGCCTTTTCTCTTTCTTCTCTGTGATTTCCACATCATTGAACAGCTGACACCCCCAGAGGACTGCTGAGAAACTATTATTTTAAATATCTCACAGTGCTATGGCACTATAATACCTGAAGCTTTCTATTAAGTTTAGATTCCCAGCTGCCCACTGCTACTGCTGCTAACCGGCACAGCTCACGGACACTGGAGGGGGCTCAACAAATGGCTTTTTGCTGGGGTGCCCTACAATTTTATATGCTACCCTTATTATTTGCAACTCAGTGCTGAGAAAAATGGGAATCACAGAACATCTCATTATTCTCATCAGAAACTTACATAGAGGTCAGACAGCCAATCAAGAAATACACTACAGACTAGCACTTGGTAGAGCAGCCATGAAAGCCTTGAAAAAGATATTCAAATGCATCTGTACAACTAACAGAATTATGTAAGGCAGTCCCTGTGACACTGAGTGTGAGACTCTTATGGAAGTGAAAGTTAGACTGAATTGATCTTTGGGGTTGGAGAAGAATCCAGAGAATACCATATTTAGACAAGAAAACAAACCAATGGATCATAAATGATTCAACAAAAATTCTCACAGGAGACAGAAATGATCAGGCTCATCATGCAAGGGTCTGGCTCCCTGAAGATGGTTTTAATGCTGGGAAAGTTTGAGGAAAGAGAAGAGGATGACCAACAGATGGCCAACTCAGAAGGAGTCTGGTGGCAATGTTTCCAACTAATATATTTTATTAAAAATTAACTTTTGTAAAGTTGTAGCTCAGCAGCTAAAATCCTCTTTTGCCCAATTCACAGCTACTAGGTATTAAATATCTTTCTTCATATAAGTAAAAAGAAATTCATCCAGAAAGTCATTTATGATTACATGATCTATAGTCATATTGAACATGAAGATTGAATATTCTTTACATTCTATTTAAGATATCCAATTTTAAGCAAGGAAAAATGAGCACTAAGCTGCTATTTCAATTCCTTTGTTTCAGTTCCTAAGATACATTCACTTCTAATTAGATCCAGAAATGATTTTTTTTTGTATTGCTACATAATGCAGTGTCTGAAACATGTTTCCATTTTTTGAATATACATTGTACACATATACTATGTGATAATAATAAGCATAATTTATGGAATATAATGGAATAATATTCTTCTGCAGTCTCTTCTAGTAACTAATAAGCAGCCTAATCAAAACCAAAAGCAGTCTTTTCTTCAAGGGTGTGCACAAATTCCTGCCAAAACTATTTTTCCCTGTTTTCTGAATGGGACATTTCCATATGCATTTTAAATTTTAGCAAGTGTGGAACAAATATAAAATATGTGATGTTAAATTTCTAGAACTGAATCAAAACCTGTATGTGGGTAAGAATGTTGAATCTTGTTTATTTTTTGACCTCCACTCAATATCTGTATTTCTTCAGCCTAGCTCAAAAAAAATATTTCTTTCAAAGTACAGGCTTAAGCAAGAATATTTAGATTATAAGATTTTTAGGAGAACCCAGAGCCTGGGGAAAAAGCAAAACAGGGAATCTTGTATTTGTGGGTTTTTTTTCCCTTTAGAAAACCAGAAAAAGGAATCCAGTACCTGATCGACAGAGGTTTTGTGCCAGATACGCCTGTTGGAGTTGCCCATTTCCTTTTACAGAGAAAAGGTCTCAGCAGACAAATGATTGGAGAGTTCCTGGGAAATCGACAAAAGCAATTTAACAGGGATGTTTTAGAGTAAGTAACTTATATGAAACTCTTGTTACCCGTTTAAGTATGTGCTACTTTAAAAAAAACAAACTGATGCTCTGAGTATCTTGTGTTTAAAAGTATTTGTTAAAAATAAATTTCTTTTATTTTTAAATCTCTCAGAATCACTTAATCAGTGAGATTGGCAGTTGATAAATGTATATAATTTTTATTAATAAAATAAATAAAATCAAAATGAAGAAATTGTTCCATTTACTATCGCATCCGTGCTGCAATCTGTTAACGGAAATGAAATAGGATAAGCTGCATTCTAAACAATGACTGTAGATAAGCACCAGATTTTAAGGCACTTAAAACCTATTGTTGGGAATATATAATACTGGTTCCTTAAGTCTTGAAATTGATATAAAGTCAGAATTCCCATCAGCGGAAAAACAGACCTCCTACAAGTTTTGTGGAATTACAGTGATTCAAACAAAAGAATCAGCTTTGCCTTAGTTTCAAATACATTAACACAGAGCCAGAAATAGATTAACTTCACAAGAACAGACAGTTCCAGTAGGACTGCAAGAATATGCCAAATACTTAATGAAGCATCACTGTAGGAAATAAAAAGTTGAAGGGGTATGATCAGGCAATATGTCCTCTCTTACGGTTTTGCGTGTAGCTACTGAGCCTCTTCATTGGCATCTGAAATTTTAGAAGTATACAGGATAGTAACTTGCCTCCATGAGATAATTTTCTGGGCTATGAAAGCTAAGAATAATCCAATCTAATTGATTCACTGAAAGAAACCACTAATAAACACCATGGCAGGGTCAACTGGAAAAATCTAACACCATTTCAGAAATTGACAGTAATGAACTCACTTGCATACTTTTGCCAAGAAAGTTGCATGGAGATGTCTCTAGTCATCTGAGCTTAATTAAGTAGCTGTTAGCTTCTTATGCAGTAATTGGAAAATGTAATTTATATGTGACTCCCTTGTGAGCTCTTCCTGGACTGATAATGACCTATTTGTTTCATAGTCATCTGAGTACTGAAGCAAACTGTACTAAAAAATATCTTACCTGATTTTGAATCTTTCCTGAAAAAAAATCTACATTTCTGTTCAGTTCATTTCCAAAGCTCTATATTTGTAACAGTGTCCCTGTAGTTTCAAATGCTGCTGGAGAAACTTATTTAAAACTATCAGATGAAATATTTTGTATAAGAATTTGGCTACATAAAAATACTGATATCTTTTTATATGCTGCATAAAAATTAGGAAAGTTATTTCTTATGCCCCTTTTTATTTGCTCTAGTTATTCAACTTTTTGTGGATTAAACATTGATTACTCCTTTATTCATCTTTTAAGTCACATAAGCAGCACTGGAAAAGAGCCAAAACATTAAATTAAATATGCCATCACAATCTGCACTTAAATCAATCAGTATTAATTAGATTATATTTTAGTCTGTTACTTTGTGCTGTGGACTTTATATAGGGCAAGAAAGCAGAAAAATGTCATTCACATGCTATGGCAGTTCATATTTTCTTCCTTCATATAAATGTCAGAAGTTTTTTTTAAAAAAAACAAAATTAATTAGATATTAAATGCCACTCAAAATTCTGAGTTTATGATAGCTACATCTTAGCTTAGTTTTCATTTAACTATTCTATATTTATTTTATGCATTACTACCATAGCTAATTAGGTTGTAGGGGAAATTTTCCAATGACTAAAGTGCAAAATAGTAAATCAGAAATGGAATGCCTGAATGTCAGATTAGATTAGAAACTAATCTGACATTCAGGCATTCCATTAACTGTTTAGTGGCTGACCCCAAACACGCTAAGTATATAATCAAGATAGATGCAATCCAGACAGTGTCTTTAATGATATTTTATGAATGGAGAAGCAGGTTTTCACCCTTCATTCAAAAACTGGTTCCTATTTGCCTTATCTTGGTTGTGGGTTGATATAAATTATAGCATTTTAGGAAAATTCCATGTCAAAAGAAAGAACCCAGAAAGATCTTGGAAACCAACAATATTTTGAATAAGGGTAAATTTTCTTTGTCAGGAAAAAATTGGGCTTCATGAATGCAGCCTGTACAGCCCAAATTCTGATTTAAAGTCAAAGCCTGTGGGAACAATGGTATCCTCATGCAACAAATCAAAAGACTTAATGCATATTCAAAATGGCAGAATTTACAAGAAAAAATTACCTGAGGAGTATTGATCTATTCATAGACACTACCATATTGGTCCCAAATAGACTTGCATTCTAAATTGCATTAGATATGTTCCAGTTTTATTGTAAGTGAATCTTTTTATATAAGGATTTCTGTCTGAGACAAAGCCAATGATAGACATATTCATATTTTACATATTCCCTTGGATCAGTTGACTATTTACATTTTTACCAGATGTGGAATTTGACTCATCCCTTTTAGACTAGAGCTTTGATTATTTATGTAACTATTGTCAACTCTGAAGCAAACCTGGCTGAAGCCATCTTTTGCTGCCTCATAGTTGCCACAAAGAGTGTGTTACTTAGAACGCTGATAACTATGTCTGTTCTTCTGAGTCCAGTGGCTGGGACAGGGCATTACAGTCCTTACTGGGAATTGGGTGGCATACAAGTTTCAAACATTGTTATTATTATTACATACCTTTTTGTTTAAATTTGGAACAAAGCCTAATAACACATTTTAGATACCAGTCAATCCAGAGGAATACCAGTGACATCATCTCATGTCAGAGAAGTCTGAATTTGTTGCTGACATTTTGTGTGAGAAACCTGTCATCAACATCATAACTGAATCTCTCACTATTACTTAGTCTTTCTTTGCCAATCCCCACCCTGACATATCTAGCAAGATTTGCTAGTCTGCATTTTATTATAATGGAAATATAAATAAATAATTCATTGTGTGTCCAATCACACCTGGCCAATAAATAAGACCTGTTCTGCTGTTTTCCGTTCTATTCTACTGTAGGCCAGTTAAATTTACAAAAAGAAAACTGGTTGTGGTAAACCAAAATAAATTCATGCCTTCTTTGTTTCAGCTGTGTTGTGGATGAGATGGACTTCTCAGCTATGGAACTGGATGAAGCTCTCAGGAAATTTCAAGCTCATATCCGTGTCCAAGGAGAAGCTCAGAAAGTAGAACGACTCATTGAAGCTTTTAGGTATGACATAGCATGCTACAGCAGCTAATTGAAAATTTATAAGACTCAGGAACAGTGCGGTTGAATATAGTTATTTTTTTAAAAAACGGCATAAACGGTTGTTCAGATAATCTGTTAAAATAAAAATCTGTATATATATTTTAAAGGTCCTTTTTCAAGGGGCAGCTAGACTTTCTGTTTTTTATTTGAAGACATTTCGCTTCATATCCAAGAAGCTTCTTCCGCTTAAGAAGCTTCACAAAGCTGAAACGTCTTCAAAGAAAACCAGAAAGTCCAGTTGCCTCTTGGAAAAAAAAGGCACCTTTGGAAGAACATCACCTGAATGTCTGAGAATCTCCATAGACATTTTGTATATATGTTGTAATTCCTGGTAGCTTAATTTGGTTATTCTTTTGTCATTTATTTTAAACTGAAGCAACAGAATAGTATTATTTCTGTTCAAACCTTTAAAAAGAAGTTAAATATATAGTCTCACATTAAAACACATTGATTTATACAGTTATTGTGAAAAGCAAAGACATTGCTCATTAAAAACTATTCAAATGTTCTTTACACTGGTGGGAATGTGGCAAGAAATCTAAAAGTCATCCAGTATTCCTAAAATAAAGGTATATTCCCTCAGGCATTAATTTATAGTTGCTAAATCAATGGCATCATTAAGCAGAGAAAGCAGAATGCTTCTATGACGACTAAAACCAGGTGACAATCCTGTGGCTATGGTACATTTATTTATTTTTATTTATTTATTTATTTTGTCAACAAGAAGGAAACAAGTAACAGTACAAACATAAACACTGGCACAAATTGGGCACAAAGATATAAATAGGCAAAACTTAGCCATAAACACATGGGATGATTACAAATGGATGGGAACAGTAGGACAGGGACGGTAGGCACGCAGGTGCGCTTATGCACGCCCCCTTAAGGACCTCTTAAAAAACGTGAAAGGTCCACAGCAGACAGTTTAAGGGAAAAAGCACGGGGATTAGGGAGACTAACAAGAGCATCAGGTAGGGTGTTCCAGACATTTATAACTCTACTGCAGAAGTCATACTTCCTACAATCAAGGTTAGAACGATTTACATTGAATTTGAATCTATTGACAGCCCTTGTGATGTTGTGGTTGAAATTAAAGTACTCATTTACAGGTAGTGCATTTTGGTAAATGATCTTATGAACTAAGCGTAGATCAGAACATAGACGGAGTAGTTCAAAGCTGTCCAGATGTAATATTTCAAGCCTGGTGAAATAGGGAATTTTATTTCGAGCAGAGGATTTGAGTACTCATCTAGTAAAATATCTCTGGACCCTCTCTATTGTAGTGATGTCGGAAATACATATTGCTTCGCATGGTGGCAAAAGCTATGGAAATGTGTCACTATGCGTTGATCATGTGAGATGGGATGGGAAGGCAGAAAGAGAGAGAGAGAGAGAGAGAGAAGAGAGAGAGAGAGACAGACAGACAGACAGACAGATACACAGGCAGGCAGGCAGGCAGACACTGACTGACACTCATTGCATAATACAATGAGCTTATGTGGTTAAATGTGGACTTCAATCTATACCACACTGTCTCCTTTGCAAGGAACCTTAAGAAAATCCCTTCCTTTGACATAATTTTTTCCATCTCCCATCTATGTCCAGCTTGACAAAAAAAAATTTTTAAAATCTGAATGCGACCTGTGGCTCAGGTGACATCATAAAGGTATGACTGTAAACCTGAACAAACCCTTCACTTGCTCAAGAATGCTACCCTTCACCTCTCTTAAAAGAATAACCTTTGACGGTACCATTTTGGCAGAGTTCCCTGAGAGTCAATCTCTCTGAAATCACCCAGATATGAGCTCCTATCCAGACTGAGCTGAGGACAGAAGCGATATACAACTAAAGTATACAACCCCCTCCTGTGCGAGCTGCATTGGCTCCCGGTGGTCTTCCGGGTTCGCTTTAAGGTCCTGGTGATGATCTTTAAG
>JANHFP010002458.1:34724-47065 GCA_032468135.1 Calamaria suluensis | reverse complement strand
CTCTGTGGCAGGCCCGACCCTCTGGAATGAGCTACCACCTGCACTACGGAGGCTCCCGGATTTAAGAACTTTTCGCCATATCGGTGGGCACGTGAACATTGCCCTAGTTCAACTCTGATACGCGCGCAGGCGGTGGCCAGCTGATTTTCAGGCCTTTCAGGCCTACTAGAAATCAGGAAAGAGGCTATTTCCGGCCTCTGGGGGTGTGGGGAAGGCCTGTAAGTGCCTCTCCCCAGGCTCCAGAGCCTTTCTAGGGATGGTAGGGTGAATTGAATTATGGGTGTGGGCATGCAACCCCCCCCCCCGGCACCACCCACATTTGGCACATGAAGGCAAAAAGGTTAGCCATCACTGCTCTAGAACAAAAGTGTCAAACTCAAGGCCCGTGTGCGTGTGTGCTTAGATCTTACCCATGAGACCATCCTGAAAACAGCGAAGGACTGGACCATGGTGCCTCTGTCAACAAAAACAGAGCTCAGTTTTCGTTGTCAGAGGGTTGCAGGAAGCCGGTGCAGCTGAAAACAGACCCATTTTCACTCGCAGAGCACTCAGGCAGCCCGGATATGAGTGATGTCGAGCTGGCTAGGGGCCCCCCCAGCACCCCAAGGTCAAATAAAATCCTTGATACGTCCCTCAATGAAATCAAGTTTGACACCCCTGCTCTATACTTTAGATACTGAACCTGTATGTTTTAAATGATAAAGCCAGTGTTTTAAACTGATTGTCAGATTACAAAACCAAACATTGAACAAAGTGTAAAAATTAAAGAATTTATTCAGAAGGTTTGAATATATTGTTAGATTCTGATTATCATACAGGTAACTGATATAAAAACTCTTCTATTAATCTTTCAAACTGCAGTCGAGTTATTCAGCTGTGAGGCAACAAGCACTGTGAAGTAGAGGGAGGGGGAAGAAAAAGAGAGAGAGAGAGAGAATATGTCAGTTTCTATTTGCTAAGGAAAGAAATATATGGAGTACCTAGAGTTCAATAAGCTGATTTTGTGCCCAAACCATGTATTATATCAGGAGTTGATCATTACATTAAAATTACTGAAGTACACTTAGGAACAGAATTGAAACTGCTAATAATTTAACTTGACTTCTAGGTGCTGCTTGCAAATATTTTCTGCACAGAAGCTAGTTTTGAGAATAATTACACAATAGTATCTTTAGAAAAAGGTAAGTGTTACAATTGACTTCAGTATTGCTGCTTCCACTGGAACAAAGTACCTTTAAAAATCCTTCAAGTGACAGCTTATTCCTGGTGATTTCATGAACATTACATTTTGTTGCCATTTCTTTGGAGATGGCTTGCTATTGTCTTCTTTGCAGGGGTTTCTGTTTTGTTTTGTTTTACTTCTGAATGTGGCCTATTGATCTGATAAGCTCTGAAAACCTTCCATCCAATTACTAACCAGATCTTACCTTGCTGAGCTTCTGAGCCCTAGGTTGGCCAGGTACTGACAAGATCTGAAAAAAATATGTGATTTTAGGGTTTTGGGATCATCAGGTTTTGGGAACCTACTGCCCCACATCAACTCTGTGCACAATCTGGGGTCCTTCTGGACTCATAACTCCTGCTTCATGATAATCTAGCAGTCCTAGGAGTCCTTTTGGGCAACTTGTTTGAGCCCATTCCTTCATCGGGAAGCTGTACTTACAATCGCTCATAATATGGTCAGCTCCTGCAAGGATTAGTGAAACCACCTATATATGGGGCTGCCCTTGAAGAGCATGTTTACACCTTTGCTCTCCAAGCTGTGTTCATTGCCAGTATGCTACCAGGATCAATCATGGTATTGGTAATGATCCCTAAAGGCATAGGGCTGGGTTATTTGAGGGACTTTCCCCAATTGCATCAGAAATGGGTTTCAGCAGGCTCTGACCAGTTCTGGATAACCGGTAGTGGAAATTCTGAGTGGTTTGGAGAACCGGTATTAAAAATTCTGACTGGCCCCACCCACATCTATTCTTTGCCTCCCCCTGCTGATTGGGAGGAAATGGGGATTTTTCAGTATCTTTCCCCTGCCATGCCCACCAAGCCATGCCACGCCTACCAAGCCACACCCACAGAACCGGTAGTAAAAGTTTTTGAAACACACCAGTGCTACCCATCCCATCAAGTCGAGCAGCAGGAGAAAGTTATTGGGCCCTATCCATTAAGGAATGTCATCTGATGAGACCCGGCAGGAAAGTCTTTTCTGCCATGGCACCCACTCGCTTAAACATTTTCTCCCCCTGAAGTCAGATTGGCTCTATCCTTGGCCTTCTGGAGGGCCCCAAAAACGACGGCCTTACGTTCTCCGCTGAGGAGTTGGCATTAGTCACGTAGAGCCTGATAAAAGGTTTTACGGGTATTCTTTGTTTAGCAAAATGTCTTATATAGCAACTGCTCGCGCTTACGACAGTTGATGGAAAAGTAACTTTGCGACCCTTCTTTGAGTTATGATACAGATCATATTTTTTAACAGTTCCTATTGTTTCAGTGTTTTTAAAGCTTTTTGTTCTTGATATGGGGGTTTGTCTGTTTTTTGAGTTTGTGCGCTTTTAACTTGTAAGCTTCCCAGAGTCATGTATGTAACTCATCTAAATTGATCAAATAAATCAATAAAATATTGCTCACCCCTCTGAGGCGCCAACAGAATAGAAAATACGTACTAAAGCAAACCTGCTTAAATCTGCCACCCTTTCTAAAACCCTTAAGTAAGGCATCTTAAGAACGTGGGTAAAGCAGGTTTTTCATTCTTTCCCTTAATGAAGGATACAGCTAGTCCTTGACTTGCAACAGTTCACTTAGTGACCATTTGGAGTTATAATGGCACCAAAAGCTTATGACCATTTTTCACACTTATGACCATTGCAGCATCCCCATGGTCACATGATTTATTTACATTTGGATGCCTGACAACTGACTCACATTTATGACGGTTGCAGTGTCCTGGAGTCATGTAATCCCCTTCTGCCACCTTCTGACAAGCAGAGTCAGGGGGGGGGGGGAACCAGATTCACTTAGCAACCGGGATTACTAATTTAACAACTGCAGTGATTCACTTAACAAATGTGGCAAGACATGTCATAAAATGGGGCAAGGCTCGCTTAACAAATATTTCACTTTAACAACATAAATTTTGGGTTCAATTGTGGTCGTAAGTTGAGGATTACCTGTATGCACTTGTTGCTAGCTGCTCAGAAGCTTGTCTTGTTCCTTGTTTAGACGTGTATTTAAAGGATCAATTGCTTCTGTTCCCATTGTCTCTAGATTCTCCAGAAAACCTGGACGAGAGCATTAAAAAAGTGGCAGATCAGGTGCTAGAAAAAAGAACTTACATTTGTTCGCACCCCCTACAAAGGACTTTCTGAAAGCTGAAAAATATTACTAGAGCCAGAGAACCATAGTAACTGAATGTATTCCAATTGGATCCTCGGGTATATTCTTAGATCGGAGGCAAAATGCATGACTAATAACATACATGGTTTCATAATTTACAGTGCAATTTTATAAAATACAATAAAGTAACAAATTATATAAGCCTGCTTCCAGTTGATGATAAACTATCATTTATGTACCATCCATCCATTCATTCCTTCCTTCTTCCTTCCCTCTCTCCCCCCCCCCCCCTTAAGCATTAGAAAGTACAGTCTGTGGTCAGGCCATGTTTTTAAGTTGGCTGTTATATAATAAAATATTGAGTCCCAATGTTTTCTTCATGGGAAAATTTTGGAATGAATGTGTGTGTGCAGGTATCCATGCATACATATCCCCCCCCCCCCGCCTCTGTTTGTGGGTAAAGTACTGCAACCTGCAGCAGCCACACCTGCCCATTGACATATGCCACGTGGCGGCAGCAGCAACAAACTCCAGCCCAGCCATATTCACACAGCACTACATAGCCGCTTACCTGTCCACCAGCCTGCTTGCAAGCCTTCTGGGACTTGTGACTTTCTTCTGGCTTCCCCATTGCCTTCGCTTGTTGAAACCAACAGGAACTCACAAGTTCCGATCCAATGAGGCATTTAATAAGGCATAGTCCATACAACAACTGCAATAGGGACCGTCCGGAGTGCTATCATATTGTCACATGATGTTGCATTTAATGGGTGCATCACTTACAGAAATTACCATAAATCAATGACAATAGTAAATAGTTCGTTTCTAGGGTACCGCACCTTTTGTCAACTTTTACATGTACACTATCTACAATTATTCCCACAGTACCTGCATTTTCTGTTTTCTCCTTTACTGATAAAGGCTTCTTTAAAAGTGAATCCTGTTTAGGATACCGCTTGTAATGATATGAACGATTCTCACAAATTAGTCTGGGGAAAAAGCAACCAGATAGTGTAAATTCTCTCCCAAAAAGGAGATCTTTCCATCAGTCAAAGCTTTCTCATTTTTAAATTAATTTTATTAAAGAATTTTTTATGATTTTTAAAAAAAGTGAAGAAATGGATAAGTAAATAATAAAAGAGAGAGAAAAGAACAGACTATACCACGTGGCTTCAAGCCTTTACAACAGTCATAAATGCTTTTATCTTTTATCCTCTACGTGATGGGTTTCCTTTTTCCATATTCTTTCTAATCATCAAACCCATAAATCACAAGTTTTCATTTTCAACAAAAAGTCCATAAAGAAAACTCTTATTTTTCCAATCACAAATACAATGATTTAGTCCCAAAGGTGTTTTTTTTCAAGAGACAAGTGGACTTTCTGATTTTTCTCTGAAGACATTTCACTTCTCATCCAAGAAGCTTCTTCAGCTCTGAGTGAATAGTGGAGAATGGGTTTATGCTCCTTGCAGACAGACCTGGAGGTTTATCTGTGTCATCAGGGTAGTGCAGATGGGTATGGAACACAGATAAACTTCCAGGTGGCCTTAATGACTCTATAAAAGGATGCAAATGACCAGTTGTTTGTAAGGACTATAAATCCTTCCATTCCCCACTATTCACTCAGAGCTGAAGAAGCTTCTTGGATAAGAAGAAAAACAAAGACCTCTTGAAAAAAAGCACCTTTGGGACAACCATGAGCTGGAATATCCTAACTGAGACTATCCATATATAATGGTTTAGAATAAAAGGTGTATAGGATACACATGTGTGTTCCAATAGAAAAAGGATAGATAAAAGTCTGCTTCATAACTGCAGGATCTGGAATATTCAAAATTCAGTCACCAAGTAAACCTGGCCTTGGGAGCCTGATCTGAACAGATTACGTGGACTTCATTAGACCAGCACATCTTGCCTTATATGCTAAGTGGGTTACAGAGGAACCAGGTTTAAATTTATTCTCTTTTCTTGTATTGATCCTTTGACTAAATCCTTTCTATTTGTAACTCAAGTCAAGATCCTACACATTTAAACACTTTCAAAGATTTTTTTTGTCATGTACTGATCTGTTGGGTAACACACCTGAAATCATCTCCTTTCAGAGCTTTAAATACATTGTGTGCCCTGTCACAACACGGAATATTGTGGTCTGACACCAAGCTGTGGTGAATCTCACCAGGAGGAACAAATCCTTTACAGGGAAGCCTTTCTTTCATGTCATCTAAAACTCCCAGAACTGGAAAAGGCTAAAATGAGAAAGATTAGGATTTACTTTTTCCTCAAAAGCTTCAGCAAAAAAAAATAAATGTTAGAAGATTATCGCCATACAATATATATCTGCAGCATCTTTGGACTATTTCAGCAGGCAATGAAGATAAAAATATATTGAATTAGAATTTTGAGCATCCTCACTGGTACTGATAAAATACAAAATATTTTGTCAGGCACATGAAATCCATATGCAGCATTATTATCCAAAACAAGACACAAATACACACACAGTGGAAACGGCTGCTTATAAAAGGTTTGCCATTTTTCAGTAATAGATTTTATTAACGTTTTTAAAAAATGCTGCCCATCTCTCCTGCAAAACCACGCTGGGAAGTTTTACAGATTATATGCAAGTATATAGTTTATGTACAGATTATAAAATGGTAAACAGAATTTTTATTTAAAATATTAAAACCACGCAGATTAAAACTTTAAAATTATACAAAAACCAGGACTAAGATTTACCTGCATCTTCAGAGTTAACTTGACTGGTTTATCCTTCAGGAGCCCCTGAAGGCGAGCCAATTGGCAGCTGGCTTTAGGTCCACTAGAAACAAGCTCAGTTGCTGGGCAGCACCGATGAACTTTCATAGCAGTATTAAGAGGCACTTCTCCTGCAGACTCTTTTGTTCAGATGCACCCGTTGAACAATCACACAGAAAAGATATTGTAAGAAGGGTATCAATCAGATTCTTATATCTGAATAACAATTCTGTTAACTCATTCGATTCCAATGAACCTTTAATATGTCTTAATTCTGGAATTAGACCGAGAATAAATCTGGGACGCTATAAAAATCTAGAAATTACCGGTAGTAGCAGCAAGGCTACATAATACATTAAATGCACCATATTCTGTGCCTCATGTTTTAATGAACAAACCATATTCTCCTTGAATTGGATAAGAAACTTAAGAAACCCTAATAGAAGAAATTATACAAAACACTGTAAACCCCTTTACCCCCTCATAAAACTCTTAGGGAAACATCTGTTCATTCTGATCTTTGTCTGTTTGTCTATCATCAATCTATATCTAATATTAATCCAAGTTCAGTGAATAACCAACATTGAGCATCACCCAAGAAACTTACCAAGGCATGTTTGAGAAGGGCAGCTTTTATCCACCTCAAAATCATAGGGATATGTTACTCCACCTCTAACATTGCTATAGTATTTAAAGGCAACATGCTAATTTGCGTAGATTTCAGTCTCCATCCAGGCCTGTAATTGTTCTTAACAGTGGGAGATTGGCTCAAAAGCAGAAAATCTTATGACCTTCCAAATATTACTTAACTGCATTTTTGTATAATTGTAGCATAGTACAATGCAGGCCATATATGCCTTCCAGTGATAATGCAGGCAGTCCTCAATTTATCACCACAATTGAGCCAAAAGATTATGTTGTTAAGAAAGACAGTTGTTAAGTGAATCACTGCAGTTGATGTTAGTAATGTGGTTGTTAAATGAATTAAGTCTCCCCCATTGACTTTGCTTGTCAGAAGGTCACAATATTACCTTGGGACACAGCAATGGAGATGCTGGAAAGGTTGTTAACTATGAAACATGGTCACATTTTTCAGTGTTGGCATAAATGTGAACGGTCACTAAATGAACTATTGTTCATATACTGAGCAAAAGCTACACCTCTCAAAAATGTTTCCATGCCTAGGTATGTTTTTGGGGTGATGTTCAATGTTGGTTATTCACTGAACTCAGATTAATATAATTAACTTCAATCAAAACTGAGCAGTAAATATTCTCCGTAACCATATACCCCGATTTGGATTTGTAGGGAGAACTGCCCTGGAATGGGATCTAGTGCCTACCTTCTCTACGAGTGTCAGGAGCTGGGTTGTGGACTACAGGCTTTCGGTAAAGCTCAAAATCAGTATCCCGTCTGTCCCATCTCCATGTATCCCGATCCAGAACTGACTTCATTAAGTTAGCATTGAAATAATTCTCCTGCCATTTCTAAATGAAGTAAAGAATCATAATAAATGTAGCTACTTTGTTTATATCCCATCTTTATTATTTTTACATATAACTCAAGGGGGAGAATATGCCTAATACTCCTTCCATCTCCTCACAAGAAGCACCCTATGAGATACTTTGGTTGAGAGAAAGGGAGAGTGTGACTGGTCCAAAGTTTCCCAGACGGCTTTTATTCAATTGAATTAAAAGTCCTACAAGTGTCCTAAAACATGTACAGCAGTATAAATGTACCCTATTTATCCCATAAAATGTGTTTATCACCCATTAGTTACTATTATCTTGTATAACAATAACTTTTACCTGCAAAAAGGTGCCAATGACAGCAACCACCTTGAACGTCTTTTGAGTTCAGAAGAGGCTGATTTTAAGCAGCTTAAAATTATTAACTGTTTTTCCCTGGCAGTGTGTGCATGTGTGATTTTTCAGAAGTTGTTTTTCCTTGCCGCCTCCCTAGGGCTGAGGGGGTGACTAGCCCAAGGTCACCCAGCTGGCTTAGTACCAGGTGGGACTACAACTCCCAATCTCCTACTATTTAGCCTGACGCCTTAACAAAGTTGTATTTTGTTTTATAGAATAGAATAGAATAGAATGATTTTTTTTATTGGCCAAGTATAATTGGACACACAAGAAATTTGTCTTGGTGCACACACTCTCAGTGTACATAAAAGAAAAGATACATTCATCATATTGTATTTTATGTATGTATGCATTTATGTGTGTATATAGTATTTTCTTCGTGTGTGTGTACAGAGACACACATATATATTCTGTCTACTGGGGGCAGGAGGCAGTGATCTTAAATTTAAAAATCATCTTTCTTTTAGTTTTCGGTGATATCTTTCCCACAGGCTGATTTGAAGCAGACACATGGGAAAATTTTAATCTGAAATAATGACGTTCAAAAAGCTTTTAAAAAAACAAAACTATAGACATCTATTTAAATTGTACAATTCAAAGCCTTTTGGACCACTGTTCAGTTATCATCAGTTTTTTTCATCATTTGTTTATAATTGTCCACCATTTTAATACAGGTGTAATCCTATCAAATTTATATAAATATGAATCATGCTCTGGACAACAGAAATAACCGATTAGAATAACTGATTTCTGTATGCTATTACTGAAGAACCTTGAAATGATTATTAATCTGATGCAAATCAAACTGTTTATTTTCAGGAAGTTATAGAAAATTTGTGATGAGCAATGAACTATTGTTCTATAGGAATTAATTTTTGAATAAAGCGAATGGCTTTTATCTGGGATAAGGGATAGGACAGATAGCACCAGCAATTGCTCATGTAGGGTGCCATGGCCACTGTAAAATAGCATGTAAAACAAAAACCATGTTAGAAAAAAAGAGAAATGCTTATTATTTAACAAATGTATATCTGATGCAACACCCAGCATACTTCACTTAATCCTCCAAGGAAAGATTGAAGGCAAACAAGGTCCAGGCAGAAGAACATCATGGCTTCAAAATCTAAGGGGGCTGGGTTGGACAAAACTCAGCAGCACCTTTTTGTGCAGTTGTTGATAAAAATAGGATCGCCAACATGATTGCCAACATCCGATGACAGACATGGCACAACAAAGAAGAAGAAATATATATGGCTGCCCATAATCTAACTCTCATCAATTTAAGGGTCTTCCATATCTTACATGGACAGATCCAGACATCAGTCTTTCATTCCTGAACAATTATAATCATATACATGCAATGAAATGCCAATTAGATTATGGAGATGTCTCATTGCTGCTCTTATATGTTTAACAGCATAAACCCAGGACGTTGTGTTTACCTAGAAATAAATACTGGGTTCATGGAGTCTTTTTTCCTAGGAAAAATAATAAAGTATGTGTCTAAATCTTAATATCTCTGTAGATACTACTTACTATGCAGAGGAGTCTGAAATTAATGAATATATAATAAATATAATAAATAACAGATAGGTAGGTAGGTAGGTAGGTAGGTAGATAAGCTAATTTTCTTATTGAAGCAGCACCATTTTCTTTTTATTCCTGCACTTAAATAAGTGATTGAAGTGAAACAAAATTTACACGCATTGGAAAGTAGCTGTTCAAAACATAATAGAGATCTCAAGGTTAAAAATCATTAGCCATGTACTTTTAAAAATCATTTTTAGCACCTTTCTATACCATCATTCAGAAAAAGATGGTAACTTTCTAAAAGATGCAACCTGTTCACAAGAGCAAGGGACACAAAGAGAGACTTCCTGAATGTGCATTGGACTCTAAATGTTAAAATGCTACACTATATTTACCAATAATATCAGTCCAAATCAAACATAACCTGATAAGCAAGTGCTGATCATCATTTCTGCAGAAATATGCCTCGCATCCTCACAACAATAAAAAAAAAATCTACCAGTAACATTGGAGTGAGTTTCAAGTCTGCGTTTAGTCTGCAATTAATCTGGCCTGGAACGAATATCAATTCTTGAATTTTCCTCATAGTGTAGCAATGAAACATGCTGTTCCTAGTAGAAGAGAAATATGACAAGTTGATAGGAATGTAAAATTTATAATTACCTCTTTTAATTCAATCAATCGTGCCTCATCAGGTTTACATGGATGTTTCTGGTCATCTGCGCTGCTCTTAAATCCGGGATATGAAAACCCTCCAGGATACAACCACATTTTTTTGGATTGTTGAATACGTTCCTTCAATAAACTTTCTTCATCCACTGGGTCAAACATACCTGACAGATATTCGTTATAAGCAAATCTTTTTGTGGGCATCTAAAAAAAGCATATATATATATATAATTATAGTTATATATGCACACATTCATGGGGATGCGGTGTCTTAGCGGCTAAGACACTAAGCTTGTCAATCGAAAGTCAGCAGTTCAGCGGTTTGAATCCCTAGAGTGCCGCATGGCAGCATGAGCTCCCGTGACTTGTCCGAGCTTCTGACAAACTAGCAGTTCGAAAGCGTGTAAAAAATGCAAGTAGAAAAAATAGGGACCACCTTTGGTGGGAAGGTAACAGCGTTCCGTGTGCCTTTGGCGTTTACTCATGCTGGCCACATGACCACGGAGACGTCTTTGGACAGCACTGAAAAAAAAAATGTGCTTCATGGAAACTCATCTGATACGTGATGCAAAATATATATATAGGCAAGTAGTATTTTCAATAATAATAAATAACTTTTTACCAGAATTTACCAGAATTACCAGACTTTACCAGGTAACAGGGAACAATATGATTTTATGTTAAAAGTTGGAAAAGCAACAAAGTTCCTATAATGGGAGACTATAAAATTAAGTGAATTTACAGAAATGGTGACAGCTGGGTTGAGAAAAAGCAACAGATTTTTTCTGAAAGACTGCAAAGCTTATGTTGACTTTTTGTTGAAAGGAGAAAAGATCAAATAAATCATTCTGGGATTTGGGAATTACAAATCAGATGATGCAGCTGGGGAAATGTTTAAGGTGATAACTGCTTGATAAAAAGAAAAGCAGAAGGCACCTTTTTTTTTTAAAAAAAAAAGAGAAATATTTCTTTTTCTCTATTATCCTTGTTCTTGTTTGTTGTGTAGAACTTATGACATTGAAAAATTATATTTTTTTTAGATAGATGTAGATTTGGTATAGACATAGATAGATTTAACTAAGTAACTTGATTAGGGCATTTTTACTGGTCATTAAATAAGCAAATAAAGATCAGTGGGAAATATAGTCGGCTCTATCTGGATCATGTAAGCCAGTAGCGCCGGAAGGCTCTGCCCACCAGCCCAGATGTCAACACATCCTGTTTTTGACCATCTGCACATGCTTACATTTGCAAAACAGTAGTAGAGGTAAGTGAATACCACCCCTGATACAGATAATACGTCAAAAAGCCAAGAAGCAAATACCATTTTCGGCCAAAATAAGACTGGGTCTTGTATTATTTTTTGCTCCAAAAGATGCATTATGGCTTATTTTCAGGTTAGGTCTTATTCTGGGGAAAATGTTAAACGCCTCCATCTGGTTGACGATCTTAACTGGGTCTTATTTTTGGGGGTAGGGCTTATATTACCAGTATCCTGAAAAATTGTGCTAGGGCTTATTTACTGGTTGGGTCTTATTTTTGGGAAACCAGACAGAGGTGCACTTCAGAAGGTTCTGACCAGTTCTGGAGAACCGGTAGCAGAAGTTTTGAGTAGTCCGGAGGACCGGTAGTAAACATTCTGACTGGCCCCACCCCAATCTATTCTCTGCCTCGCGAGTCCCAGCTGATCAGGAGAAAATGGGGGATTTTGCAGTAACCTTCCCCTGGAGCGGGAAGGGAATGGAGATTTTGCAGTATCCTTCCCCTGCCACGCCCACCAAGCCACCCCCACCAAGCCATGCCACCCCCACCAAGCCACACCCACAGAACTGGTAGTAAAAAAAAAATTGAAGCCCACCACTGGAAACAGGCTAACATTGAAGTCGCCACCAGACTCTGTATCAACTTTAGTACAAAACGGCAGAGAAAATGAAGAATTTTGTGAATGCTCACGAACAACTTAACTTTCAGGAATGACACAAAGATTCCTTCCCCCAACATAATGTACAATAGCTTAGTAGGCCACTTACAGCCTCACCCTAACTGGATGTATGTGGCCGTGGAGGTGTTTCCCTCTCAAAGATTACACAAAACGGACTGTGCGAAAGGCTGTCACGACCCAGCCCAAAGTAATTATCACAGAAATCAACCCCCAAGCAATCTCAAACAAACAAAGTAATTACCCGGCAGTTC
>JANHFP010002456.1:154175-169096 GCA_032468135.1 Calamaria suluensis | reverse complement strand
TTATGGAAGGAAGGAATTATTTGTAGATATAAGGATCATGGAATGTTTTTTAAATATGAAATTAATAAAGATATTTTAAAAAAAAAAGAGAGAAGGAGAGAAAAGATGGAAGTAGAAGATGGACTTTGTTATGTCATCATTTAATCTAGATGCATAAGTAATTATGTTCAGGTATAGGAAATTGATAATACTTCTTCTTATTGATAGTACTGCTGCTAAAGTTTAATGCCAGTGGTACTACCTGTTTTAGAATCCTGCAGCCAATCAAGAGGTCCCATTGTTTTGAGTTTTTGAGATTTTTGATGATAGAAAGCAGTGGTAGGTATGATGTCATAATGACCATATGTTCAAAATTCTGATTGAGAAAGAACTGACACTTACTGAACTTACTATAACTCCTACATATACTGTACTGAGATATCACAAGTAAATGATGAAGATGGCAATCATTTTAAAAGAAGTTTTGCATGGGTGTTTAAGTATAAGAATTATCATGTTATGCTATAAAAATTAGAATTAAGTCAGTTATGAAGTGGACTAATGATGTGACCTTGGATCAACCATTCTGTCTCAGCCTAGCACATATCACAGATTCCTTATTATAAAATAGAGAAAACTATGTATACTGCTCCAAACAACTTCGAAGATGGGACAAAAGAAAAATTAAATTACTATATAGCCACCATATTTTACTCTTAATATGCCAGAATTATCAAAACCAAAATTTTATTGTAGTTGTACAGTATAGATTCCCCTAGTACATATGTGCTAGTCATTCCTGACTCATCTCTGTTTCAAAGCTGAAGAGCCAGCGCTGTCCAAAGACATTTCCATGGTTATGTGGCTGGCATAACTAAATGGCAAAGGCAGACGGAACACTGTTACCTCCCCACCAAAGGTGGTCCCTATTTTTCTACTTGCATTTCTTATGTGGCTTCGAACTGCTAGGTTGGCAGAAGCTGGGACAAATAATGGGAGCTCACCCGGTTACGTGGCACTAGGGATTTGAACCGCTGAACTGCTAACCTTTCAATCAACAAGCTCAGCATCTTTGCCACTGAGCCGCCACATTCCTAATGCAGCATAGTCTCCATCAAAACAATGTATAATCATTTTATCTCCAATAATCTCTCAGTGCAATTTGTGCGTTGCTTGAGGATGCTAGATGGCCATATATTGTGCTTTTGCTGCTAGCAGCCAACCTGCAAGAAAGGCAATAATATAAAAATTGCTATTTACACTGAAACAAGTGGCACACTACATTATTGCTCAACACTGAGGTTGTTAGGAGGATGGCAAATCAATAATCTGTTCCCACTCCGTAACTTCATGCACCATCAGCTTCCATCATTTTAATGCTTGTTTCCCTTTCTGCTCAACCTTTGCTGCCAGGCCAACCACTCAAGTAAGCAAAAAGATATGCTTGGCATGGGAACAGAATTTACCTTGGGGTCTTTAGCAGTAACAAAGAGTGAAAAGAGAGAGTAGAGGTATTACAATACAATTCAATTCTTTATTGGCCAAGTGTGATTGGACACACAAGGAATTTGTCTTTTGTGCATGTGCTTTCAGTGTACATAAAAAGAAAAGATACTTTTGTTAAGAATCATAAGGCACAACACTTAATGATAGTCATAGGGTACAAATAAGCAGTCAAAACATACTAGGAAACAATCAATATAAATTGTAAGGATGCAGTCATGCAGTCAAACACTGGAGGAGATGGGTGATAGGAACGATGAGAAGATTAATAGTAATAGTAATGAAGACTTAGTTTGACATTGTTGAGGAAATATCTAGATTTCTTATTGTGGACATCTGTGGGCATTTCACATTGAACAAAAAAAATGTATGGTATTTTTTCAGCTACAGCTATCATGCAGTCTGTTAGCTCTGTTTTTCTAACACTGCTGCCCACTAGTAGCTTGTCTCCATTGAGTGATCAGTCGGTAATCCTTAAATAAAGTTGATGAAAAATAGCCACAAAAGTAATTCAATTTCCAGTTCACGTTTATGGCTCCTAAGACAAGATGACTTTTGGACTTCTTGCTTTCAATATCTAGGTTTTCCCTCTTTACTTTGAATTCATCTCTTCCCATTTTGTTTTCTATTTTAAAAAGGAGGAGAAACAAATAAGCAAATGATACCTTGGGATCATTTTTTTTTCAAAAAAAACCCATCTCATTTCCATTGCCAATTGTAAACGATGGAGTCTTTTCAGATTCTATATTTATTCCAACTTGGAATAAATTTCTGCCATTAAGATAAGCAGTCCTCCACTACAGTAGTGGTTTCCACTTACCTTCGCTACCAGTTCAGAAATGGGAGCACACTTGCTTCTGCACCTGTGCAGAGTGCCCATGATAACATCTGGATGGGTTGGCAGAGATTCCTGCCGCCTCCACTACCAGTTCGCCCAAACTGGGGTGAACTGGTAGAAACCCACCACTGCTCCAGTAAAGATAAAAACAATTAATTCTACTTGAAGAAGAAAGAGAAGGAGAAGTATCTACAATCTTGGTTATATAACTTTTAGCCTTTCTGGACCTATTGCTTAATGCTTTCCAGGTTTTGGAAGGGATCCCAAAGGATGCAAGGCACTGTATGCAAAAAAGTGTGGGAAACACTCAACAGAGATAGCTGCTTAAATTACATGAAATGGCAAGAAAGAAAGCCAATCTGATGTTGCAAGAAACTGAGATCCCATGACTTCTAGTCTGAATTTAGGTTCAAAGCCACCTGGGTAACTTTGGGCCAGTCATACTCAGTTTTAGGAATAAGCAATAGCAAACCACTTCTGAAAACTGCAGACTTGTCCAGGCAGTCACCAGGAATTAAGACTGACCCTAAAACACACACACACACACACACACACACACAGAGAGAGAGAGAGAGAGAGAGAGAGAGAGAGAGAGAGAGAGAGAGAATGCAAGGGGAAAAAAGCAAATAATCGCCACCAAATATTACAAGAATCCTCTTCCAACCCCCATAAGATCTGGGCTTCTGGCTACATACAGTACATGTTTCTTACTCAACAATTGTGCTTGAAATAGAAGACCTGAGTGGCTTTTCTTTTTGAAATGTCCAAACTGGAGAAGTTGCCACTGACATTCGGTCTTCTCAGAAAGGTCAGCTGTGCCTGTAACTTTCATCTGCTTTGATCAAGATTGACAGTTTGACAGTTTCCAGAAAAATTGATATCATGTGGAAATTTTCCCAACACTTTATTTTAAATGTTGATAAATAAACAAGTCTTTCATGAAAATATTACTTTTGGTTGAAATTTCACTCAGCTTCGGTGACCTAAACCATATGTTGATTTCAAAGGAGTATCAGAGACAGTTATGGCTGGGTTTGGGTGCTAAACTGAACAGAAGGTGGGAGATTTGCCAAGATCAGTCTGTGATTAAACTGATGTCTTATTCATCAACTCTAAATCCCATGAAGTAGTTTGTCACCTCCCTAATTTCAGATGCGCTCAGATTAACTGTAGCTTTGAAAAGACAAGAGCACACATTCATATTTCTGTGGAAGCTTGAAATCTATCAGTAATACAGGCCAAATTGCCGTCTTAATCTGGATGCTTACAAACTGGAAAAATAATGATGATGATGATGATGACAACAACAATAACAATAACAACAACGATAATGATAAATAATTTTATAGAAAATGAGAAGGTGAAGATCTTGTGGGACTTTCGAATACAGATGCATTGTCATATGGAACACAATATGCCAGGTATCACAGTTGTCAAAAACCGAAATGTACAGTTTATTGACATTGCAGTACCAGAAGATCACAGTACCAGGAGATGCCAGAATTGAAGAAAAAGAACTGGAAAAAAACATGAAATATCATTACCTGGCCATCGAAACTACACAGCTATGGATGAAACATGTAACAGTGATACCCATTCTCATGGGGACACTTGGTACCAGGTCCAAGAATTGATTTGATACGTCAACAAATTGCAGCTTCCTGCAATAACACCAGCGGAACTGCAAAAAACTGTGTTATTTGGAACATTGTACATCTTAAGAATGTACTTGATTGATACCTAGGATGCTGGCAGCAACCCGTATCAGCCATTAGCCATTAGCACCAGTCAATGGTATTTGTGATGCATTTTTGAATGTTCAGTTGACTGAGTTTCATGTTTAATGAATAAAGTAAATAATAAATTTGTTATATAAATGGCCTGGAAGCTCAATCTTCTTCTTACAAGTGGGTAAACAAGTGTTCTGTAAGCAAGAACACTTACATTAGCTCAGTAGTCTAGACAGTACCATAACATGTTGTGCTTTCATGCACTTGACACAACCTTTGCATACATATTAATATGAAGATCTGCATGTGTAGCACTTGGCATTTGCATACCTAGCTCCAAAACAGAAGTAGGAGAGAGGGACAATGAAGAATCTGTCACCTTTTCCACATCAACAATATACAATGCAAGCAAATGACATGAGATTGTGAATGATGAGTGACTCCCAAAGCCAGAAGAATTGCAAATAACCACACCCATGGGATAATAGGGATGTGGGGTTGATTCTTGATCTTCACAACATTTCCCAGAGAAATGAGGCCAAGGAATCGTCCATAGTTCTCCAGTTTGCAGAATTTTATGTTTTATTTGTACATTAGTACAGAGAACTAAGAAACGATAACCTAAAATATCTGAGTGTTCTTTAAGTGGCTTCTGTAATTTTGCTGACTGTCATAGCATAAATTCTCCCTAGATGGATATGCTCAAAAGAATAGGACCAGTATTACATGTGTTTAGAGTTATGTCTGTAAAGAGTTGGGAAAACAGTTGGTACCTCCTAGAGAGTCCATAAACACCCTTCTTCTTTACTGTTATAGGTACTCTATTAATATATTGCAAAGGGATAATTGGAACAAATCTGTGAATTTGTGGGTCAGTCTGCAGTTCAACTGTTAACGAAGAAAAGTGCTCCCTTCCAAGACTGTCACACTCATTTGGATTTCATTGAATGGTGGTCTGATTGGGTAGGAACACCAATCATTTAGTTATGTATAGTCAAATCAAGGAAAATGGAGAAACGAAGCTACCAGTCAGAATCCTGCACATTGAATCAAAATATTCCCATTATAGTGCACTAACATAATCAGTGATTTTAAATGCTTTCCCCTAAATCAGTCAGGGAATGAAGATAACCTCATAGGCAATGAAAGTCAGGTTGCAGCTCTTTAGATCCCAAAGAACTAAATGATGCCAAGTTATCACTGATTGTCACCTGCTATTGCTTAGGAGGCTCATCTATGCAGAAGCTTGTTTCTATAAGCATATGCCACCTGGATGAAAGGGATGTTGCACATTTAACTAAGGCCACCCACTGAGGCCACATTTGCATAGCTTCACTTAGAAAAGAGATGATGGTGCTGAGCAGCAGCGCAGGGTGCTTTCTGCTTTTCCTGCAAAAGATAACCCTATTTTTATATCACAATATTTTTTTAGACCAAAGAATAAGGGACTTTACACGCTATATCAATACTGTTCATTTTAGTTCTTCTTTTATGCCTGCCCTTAATCTAGAGTGTATTTTCTTAATCAAAGCTCTTGCCCATGGAAAAAAAAATACATTTGTTGATGACATTTCGGATTCCTTAATTCTCAGGAACTGCTGCATAATCAGTCTTCCAGATGGCTTTTATCAGCCTCTTGCTAGCAATAACTGGGTCAAGTTCCACCAGTAATAATTCCATTCAAAAATCAAAATATTTTAATTCATTTGATTCCTCTGCCCATGCAGAATTTAGCAGTTTAATAATCAAGAAACACAAAATAACTACAATCTCATTAAAAAACCACCCCCAATATTTTAGATTACTGTTACTAATAGTGCTTTTATTCTAGCTGTACTGCAGTTTTGCTCAGTATACTTTCTTCATTTGTTGTTGATGTTGTTAATGACCTGCTAATTATGAATCTTATTAAACTTAAGTCATTCCATCATTATGCACCTGAGTCTCCAACTACTCTCAGTTTGTGACAGGTAATGATTTCAGGTGATCAAGGCAACAACAGTTTTGGGGGAATGCTAATCTAAGATGCCTAACAGGGAATTAGATGTGGCTAATTTTATGTTTTGTGGTTCCCAGAGGTCCTACCAACATGTAATCCAGCCATATTTTCATATGAATTGCTAAGCATAATGAACATCACAATATTTCAAGTTACAATCAAGGTAACTCATACATCAAGTACCACTTTCTTGATGTCTCATAGTCTCTTATAGCAGGAGCGTCCAACATTTGCAACTTAAAGCCTTGAGGACTTTGACTCCCAAAATTCCCAGAATTCTGGGAATTGAAGTCCTCCAAGCTTAAAGCTGACAAGGTTGGAGACCCCTTTCTTACAGTATGTGAATCTGAATTCAATGACTGAATTTGAATGAACAAGGGAAATTTTATATTTGAGCAATACATTGTCAGATCTGAGTTTAAATTTAGAGTTCAGTTCCTGAAATTGAGAACATTGTCTAGGTAAAATCTCTATTAAATATCATGAGAAACCAGAACACTCTGAATTGATTAGCAAAATTCTTTTGTGAAGTTCAGGGAATCTCCAGTGAGCAGTATAAATAAATTGAGTGTTTCATCTATTTCACTGGAAACCCAGGGAAGTGCTTTGGCATGGAAAATCACTTACCAAGTAAGACTGGTCTGCCTTTTGTGACTGACTGGTTAAACATAACTGACCTTGAAGAGTCATAAACACTATGTAGCAGGTTTTACTATTAAAACTCAAGGTGTTTATCCTAATAATGCAGTTACAGTCTTCTTTTACCACATTCTCTCTATACAGGGAATTCAACCTTCATTTGAAGTATCATGTGAAATATCACACATCAGGTTTGATTGCTTCTAATTGCAAAAGTGTCTGTGGCCAAATTTGTATCAGCAAACTTAATGGTATCTAGAGAAAAGTGAATTTGCAATATATCTATAAAATATATTGTTGACCAGAGGCAATGGTGAGCAGCACCATTTTTGTATCCATATCATTATTTTGCTATTTTTTAAGGAAGACAGCTATTTTGTTGTACTTCCTGCCAAGTACACCTATGTCCTTGACGGAAAACAATAAGAAAAACAGATTGGATATCCTTGCAGGAGCAAGGCATTTATTACAAAAACCCTGGGTTTAAAATGCAGTATTCCAAATAAACACTGCCCACAGCCTGAAATTCGATCTTGATGGGGGCTCAGGATTGACTCAGCCTTCCATCCCTCGTATGTTCATAAAATGAGAACCAAGATTGTTCGGGGCAATATGCAAATAATGCTTACATTGTAATCTGCCTGGACAATATTATAAAGCCCTATGGGGCAGTATAGAAGTCCAAATGCTACTGCTATTAAAAGGATCAAATTATTAAGATAATTCATTCTTTGTTAATTTCAATCAAGTCCTTATGCAGAAGCAAAGTTCCTATAATCAGACATCAGAAAAATACATATATGTAAGGGATTTTTTTTTAAAAAAAGAAAGAAGTGTAAACATTGGCAATTATTTATTGACTATACTTGAAATAATTTTAGCTTATTTTCTTTTTTGACTCAATAACCTGTTTATCATAAAGGTAAAAGTAAAAGTTTCCCTGTCCAGTTGTGTCCAACTTCATGGAGTGGTGCTTATCTTGGTTTCTTAGGTGAGGGAACCAGCATTGTTCAGACATTTTAATGGTCATGTGGCCAGCAGGAAGATATGCTGAGGCACATGGAATACTGTTATCTTCAAATCAAAGTGGTATGTATTTATCTATTTACATTTGCATGCTTTCAAATTGCTAGGTGGGCAGGAGCTGGGGCAAGTAATGGGAGCTCACCCCATCACGCAGCAGTCGGGTTTCAAATCCAAGCTATCAGCTTTCGAACTGAAAAGCTCAGTGTCTTTAACCACTGAACCACTGTGTACCTTTCATAGAAGAACAAAAAAGTCATTGCAAGTTCTAGCTGACCAGTAGCCTATATGTTTTAATTTTTTTACAGGACAAATTGCGATGATTTTAATTTTTTTGTAAACTCAGCTTTTTTTTAAAAAAAAAAAAATTATTTGAATTACACTCAGCATGTCCAAATCATATCAAGAAAAACTTAAAATTAAATTGACTGTAGTAGTCATTTGTTACTTCAGAAATGTGTGTGGTGAAACAAGAAGAGATAGGATCAATAATAAATAGATGCTGAACGAATACAGATTGAATATAAAAGCAAATGATCAGTGTAAAAACATATTGAAGTGGTCTAGTCATATAGAGGGAATAAATAGACATGGTATTTAAATTAAGCATATAAAAGAGAAAACTAAAAAAGTATTGATTGGATAAAATTGATTATTTCTCAGAAAAATAAGTTTCAATAAAATGTAAGAAGTATCCTGTGGACATGGTGGAGGCAAGGATGATTTGCAGAAATGAAAAAGTATTTAAATCTAATAGAGACGTAAGTTTAATTTCCTTATTACTAATCTTCTAGCTTTAATTTCTGTAATCCACTGTCTTTTTGTATTTTGCATAACAGTCCTACTCCAAAACAGAATAGTGTATGAAAGTTCCCATCAGAAGTGAAAAGTCTACAGTCATTATATTGATTAGTTAATGAATAAAACTTCCCTGAGCAGCTCTTGATGCAGAAGTAGATTTAAATTGACCTTCCAGGCTATAACTATTAGTATTTTCATACTGAAATTGCGATGATTTTAATTTTTTTGTAAACTCAGCTTTTTTTAAAAAAAAAAATCAGTTCCATTTATAGACCATGAATATATATTCCAAACAGCAAGTCATATTTCAAAACATTGATTCCTACGAAATACATACGTATGGAGTGTGCTTTTCAGATCTTCTAATTAATGATGCAAGCCCTGCTATTCTGCACTTTCCTAATAGAAGTTGTAATTTATTTCTAGCACAGTATAGCTCACAAAGTCTTTAATTATGCATGCCATTTAACAAATTTCAGTAGAAAACATCACTATCAGCAAGTTATGGTGGAATGCGAAAATTAGTTGCAATTTATTTATGATGAAAATCATGTATATTCAGTTATATGTTTCATGCATGAAGTTAATACACAAAATGAATAGTCATACTGAAAATGTCAAAAGTTTTTTTTAAGTATTTGAGCAATTATTTCCCTGTGTTAGTGCTTATTTATGATGTGCTCTACATCTCTCAAAAGAGAGGGCTATCTTTCCAAAATTGTTGAATACCAAGTTCTTCACCTCATTTTACAAAAATACCTATTTATAGTTAAAAAAATACATATCTACAGATTAGCATATGCTCTAGCAACTTTTCTGGCACTTTGAAATATAACTATAGAGAATTGAGGAGGAGCAGGAGGAGGTGGAAGAGGACCAGGATATTTATTATGCTGGATTTTGACTATAACCACATTTATAATGGAAGAAGAGACAACTTTTTAAAAAAATCTGAGGCTGTCCATTGTCTCCCAGCTAGTTGGCTAAATTGGCTAGTTGGGTTACTGCTGTACTTGCATCGATCAACTGTAGGTTTTTGTTCGTTCGTTTTGTCTTTGAAGATTTATTTATTTATTTGTCAACAAGTACAAGGAAACAAGTAACAATATAAACATAGACAAGGATTGGCACAATTAAAGATATAAATAGGCGAAACATAGCCATAAACACATGGGATGATTACAAATGGACGGGGACAGTAGGACAGGGACGGTAGGCACGCAGGTGCACTTATGCACACCACCTTTTTTTGCTAGGGGCTATGAGATATTCTTAGGCTGCAGGCTGCCCATCTCTACATTAATGGCGGTCTGTACAGGGGATGTTTGCAGAATTCATACTCAAGACAGAAATAGATGTTACAGAAACAGATGTTATTGGAAGTACTAAATTAATTGGTTGAATCTTTTGGTGTGTACAAGGAGCTGTTTCTCCAGTTGGATTTAGAGTTGCCCTGTATTGTACAACTCACTATGGCCAACTTGCCGTGAGACACCACACCATAGCCAACTGGCTATGGGACAAGTGACCACAGGACAAGTGTTGCATTAATAATGAAGAAATGGTGGAGTAGAATCATTAAAGAAAGGATGCTAAAGGAGGAACAAATTGAAATGTGAATGACAAATACTTAAATATTTTTTAAAAATTATTTTAAATAATTAAATTGGATTATTGAATTGTCCTGTGATGAGTTATCCCATGGCAAGTTGACCATGGTGAGTTGTCCTGCAGTGAAGTGGTCAATGGTGAGTTATCCTTGGCGAGTTGGCTATGGCAAATTGTCCCATTCCACTGAAAACACAAACTGTATATTTGAGTAAATGCAGGTATGTTTCTACTATCTGCCAAACTATCACGACAGGGTATTTTACTGTATCTTCTTCAGTTATGGCCTGAATTAATTTCAAGCATTCTTATAGATCTATCACAGGATCTATGCTAGAACTTTTCACTTCTAAGTCACCATGGTGTTTGATCCTTTTTAAGTACACTTCTAGTCTGGGAACATAAATTAATGAATGCATAATAATATCCACTGTATTTATAATGACCACACATAACAACAACACGTAATATTTTAATTGTCAGAGAACCAGTTCCAACAAATGGCAACTATATATTGAAATTGTCACAGGAGTAAGTAGTCTGTTTATTTAAATGTATATGGGTGTGGACATGCACACGGGCATCTGTGTATTGTGTACACATCAAGACAGACACATATGGTGACTTTGTGCCTCCATACCAGTGCTGCAGAATGGCGATTATTTTGCAAAACATTTTTTTTTTTTAAAAAAAGAGTAGACTTCAATAAGGACACTTTATTTACCCTCCCTCATTGCCTATTTTATCCTGGGTTTTTTTTCCAGAGCTGGGTTTTAGCAGGTTCTGACCAGTTCTGGAGAATCAGTAGCAAAAAATTCTGACTGGCCCCATCTATTCTCTGCCTCCCAAATTCCAGCTGATCGGGAGGAAATGGAGATTTTGCAGTAATCTTCCCCTGGAGTGGAGTGGGAATGGAGAGTCTACAGTATCCTTCCCCTGCCACACCCACCAAGCCATGCCATACCCAAGCCACACCCACAGAACAGATGTATAAATATGTACACAGCCTTAAAGAACATTAGTTTTCTTCTCATGGAACATAGTTCTCCTGCTCTAGTCAGAGAAGTTAGGAAAGAGAGATTTTCTACAATGTTATGCGCATTTCAATCACCAACAAAGCTGTTATAAAAGGAATATGCCTTGAGGTGTATATCCAGTGCATAACAATAAAGTAGAGATTACAGTAAAAGTGAAAAAAACCCATACTGGTATAGATTGGCCTAAAATTAAAATATTGCACTCTGCTATCTCTCAAGCTCTTTGAAAAGGTTTTGGAAGATGTTTCAGTTGATACTGGACTGCTGAAAATTCTAAAAAATACTCATTGATGTATATCCAATATTATGCAAATGCTGACCTTTATTTAGTTTGGTTCTAATGAAAAAAAAAGAATGAAGTGGTATTTTTCTTATTAATAGTGGCATTTAAAAAAAAGTTGTTGCACAGAGTAATATATAAGGTCCTACAACTGTTATTCTTGCAACTCCATAATATGAACCCAATGTCACTGAGAAACTCTGTAGTTGAGTAGAGACAAGAAGCCAAATCTCATTAATCACTATACCACAGGGGTTATTTTTTAATAAACGTATGATTTACATATGCTACATTTACTCTGAAGTATGCTCCATTGAGAAATGCAATCGAATGGTTGAGGATCAGAACTTCTTACCCATATCTTACCTTTTTTTGAGGTCTATTCTTCCTCTCCCCATTCTGAGATATAAGCCAAACAGCTATCCAAGAAAAAGCTTTTTAAATTATTGTTCCCAGATTCAGAATTTTCCAAAATTCAGACCACGCCAAGTTTGAAACAAAATGATGGAGGCAGGAAGATCTGTACTCAGGAGTTTATTTAGATGCCACAAGTTTTAAATCACCCCCGTTTACACCCCAAAAGCACGGTTTCATTTCCTCCAGTTGAGTTATCAGTGGCTTTACAATATGATTTACAAAACGCTTTAATGGCATGGTTTACAAATGTCCTTTGAGGATTTTTTTAAAAATACAGTTTATAATACCATTGCAAATGGTAAAACAATGCAAATATAATCAATACATAGTGTATGTCAAGAGGGAAGAAAGTTTAAAAATGAAAAGCAAAGATGGAGTCCTACCTACATTGGGCTGCATTTGTTTTTCCTTTTTTTCCACTCAGTGATGGGGAATTGTTTGTACATTTAAATTCATTTTATTCACTTCATTGAAGTCAACAATGCACTGAATAATTCTACTGTGTCCATCAAAGCTACTGGATCAAGGGATATTTTATGTTTGCATTGCAGGTATATCACTTATATCTGGGTAAATGTTGACGCCCAGTGTAGATTAAATAGTGTATACATAACCCTAGTCTTTTCATATTAAGTAATATCTCTTTAGCACAGTGATTCTCAAAACCTATTTGGAGCCAGATGCTGCCTGTCTTTCCTTGCTTATCGGTATCCAAATGAAAGCATCCTCAGTGAAGATAAAAAAAAAAGTAATGATGGCACCCAACTGGAAAAAAAAGTAATGGAACTTTTTGTACATAATAGCTTGAGTGAGATTGTTGTATTAGAGAAATATAGAAAGACTAATCATAACCACAGTGGAGTAATGGTGGGTGAATTTGATGGAACTTGCTGAGATGTGTAAACTGAGTACTTTGATCAAAGAAAAGACAATATCTAAGTTTATTACTGACTGGAAACTATTATTTGCTTGAAAGAGAAAAAATAGACCTAGGAAATATAGTTTTGATGATTGGACAGATTAAAATATAGAAAGAAGAGAGTTGCAACCATCGAGTATGAAGTAAATTTAAGTATAAGTTATTCTAAAGAAAATTGGAAGTTATTTCTTTGCATCTTTTCTCATCTCTTTCTTTCCCCCCATTTTTTGCACTTTTATAGCTTTTGCTTTCATTTCTTTCTTTCACTTTATATTAGTCTGAATTGATTTTAAATTATTTTTAAAAAACAAAATAAAAAATTATGCCAAAAAAAAAAAGATTGTGCAAATTCTCAACTCATCTTTATCCATATGTATGACACATGTAAAAAGGCAGGTGGGACTTCAATTGCACAGTTGTGGCTGCCATCTTCATTTTTTCAAGGTCCTACCCTCTCTCGTATCCCAGCATCCCACTGACTCTTTCGGTTTTCTTTTTTTTTAGGAGTCAGTTTTTTATTTCCTGGTCGCAAACATCATGCACTTCTGTGCAGGATCGGGTTCTGAATAGTTTCCCCAAGTTAATAAAAGGTAATTAAGCAGAATAAAGATCACAAATCCTTTGAAAACACAGTGACTCAGGACAGGGCCAATAGTGCCAACAAGCCACCTTCCTTCTGCTTTATAGGAATGTCAGGATCCAACAGCGGACTTTTTCCCAAAGGAAGAGAGGTATGGATTTAATGTGTGTGTCAAAAACAAGGAAAATTGGCTAGAAGAAGAAAAAATTGTAAATTCATTTACAGATGTTATGCCTTGCCTCATTTCTTTGCCTTGCCCAATATGCAGCTGAAACCTAGGATTTGACTACTCCAGCCTTAACCATAGATGATGTACTGTATGTGAGAAAGACATGTTTGCATGTGTGAATGTGTGTCAGGAAAGGCCACACATACCTCAAAAAAATCAGGATGAGGACAAAAAATTAAATTCATATGAATTGAATTAGAAACACCCGATTAAAATTAATTGCCTGAAAAGTAAGGCACTGGTTTGTAAAATTAATTGCTTCCCCTATTTGCATATACAAACTAGTCTCTTTTATACATGGATACGACACCAGATACAGTTAACACACCATTGTCTTCTCTCTTTCCAGGAGAAACCAGGAAAAACCAAAGCAAATGAACAGAATTAAGAAGTGATTCTGACTGAAAAGGGAAGGAAAAAACAACATCTCTCTGTGTGTGTGTGTCTGTGTGTGTTGTGGGATGAAAATAAATCCTACCAGATATGAATGCTTAAGATTTTAAAATGTTCTTCTGTCTTTATGAAATCCTACAGATGCTACCCACCGTTCAAAGGAAACAAGGCAAAAGCATTCTCTCTGAGGGGGCTTCACGTATTGTGAGAGAGTGCTGGTCTCTGCCGTTGCACCTTGAATTGGAGGTTCCAGAAAAATAAGGGGAAAAGGAGATGCTGATTCTGTTCCCTCAATGAGTCAGGAGGAGGAAACATTCAACCCCTTTCCACTCTCTGTTCCAGCCACTTATTTGTGTCATTTACAGTAAATGCCTCCACCTCTTGCCTGCCCAGTCACTTTCAACCATGGCTGCATCCTTGTGCTAATATAAGGCAGCCTTCCATTTCAAAGGTAATCATTGTGGAGAGTGGAATCTTTGTCTTCCTTTCATTTATATCCAGTGATTATTTTTTTAAGATGTGCCATATTGCATCTTTTACAGATTTGAAGATGAGGTTCATCATTGCTTGTGGCTGTGCATCTGAATGTAGGAGATTTGACTTTTCAGTTCCCATATGACATCATGCTTTGTGTAGTACATGCTGTGTGGAAGGAGGAGAATTGTGCATGGAGACCAATTGGATATCGGCAGATGTCAGTTCTAGGCTGAGATAGGGCTTGCATTTCTGGTATCAAAGCCTTAAAGGTAAAGGTTTCCCTCGCACATATGTGCTAGTTGTTTCCGACTCTAGGGGGCGGTGCTCATTTCCATTTCAAAGCCGAAGAACTAGCGCTGTCCGAAGACGTCTCTGTGGTCATGTGGCCGGCATGACTAAGTGCCAAAGGCGCACGGAACACTGTTACCTTCCCACCAAAGGTGGTCCCTATTTTTTCTACTTGCATTTT
>JANHFP010002456.1:125726-139087 GCA_032468135.1 Calamaria suluensis | reverse complement strand
CAGCTACTCTGGTTGGAGAATTCTGGGAGTTGAAGCCCACAAGTCTTAACGCTGCCAAGTTTTAAGACCTCAGGTAACGGAAAACTACAGGTATAGCAATGCTGGGTGGGGAATTCTGGGAGTTGAATTCCACAAGTTTTAAAGCTGCCAGGTTTGAAGACCTCTGAGGTAACAGAAAGCTCCAGGTACAGCTATGCTGGCTGGAGAATTCTGGGAGTTGAATTCCACAAGTTTTAAAGCTGCCAAGTTTGAAGACCTCTGTCCTAATCAGTAGTGGTAAGATTATTCAGTCGTCCAAAATCAGTTTAAAGTGAATTTCACACCCAATCTGAAATTCCTGATGGCTGTTCCCCCTTTTTGAACCAGTAGTAAAGGTAAATGGAACCCACCCCTGACACGCATACATAAATGTTTTCATAAAGCTTCAACTTTATTGCTTATCAGTCCCTTACTCCTACTTTCCAAATCAAGGAAGCTGAGAAATGGTGACTTGATGTGAAAGATAATGTGGTACAAAGTAAAAGATTTCAAATAAAACGAGGACAGGTTGCACAACCGTAATTCTTCATGCAGTGCAGCACTCAGAACAGATAACGGAGTGCTGGAAAGTGGAAATATGGAGAGATTTCACACATACCTATATGTCGATCCTTTGTCTCTGAATATTGTTCTCCCAGTCCTAAGCTGGCCTGTTTACAAATTCACTCCAATGTATTCTTATCATTTCTGATCTCATGTCAGTGGTCATCTCTGTTTCAAAGCCGAAGAAGAGCCAGCGCTGTCCGAAGACGTCCCCATGGTCATGTGGCTGGCATGAATAAATGCCAAAGGCGCATGGAACGCTGTTACCTTCCCACCAAAGGTGGTCCCGGTTTTTTCTACTTGCATTTTTTTACATGCTTTCGAAACTGCTAGGTTGGCAGAAGCTGGGACAAGTATGGAAGCTCACCCCATTATGCGGCACTAGGGATTCAAACTGCCGAACTGCCGACCTTTCTATCGACAAGCTCAGCATCTTACCCGCTGAGCCAACGTGTCCCTGTATTTCCAGTTATACCTAGCCTTATTTTTTTTCCTTAAACCCATCGCTATCGAAGTACAATACAGCAAAATTCAGCAGTAAAATAATGCTTGGAACAGGGACCTTTCTAGGTGAAGAACTTCTAGGAAGATCTCTTGGTCACCCAGGCACACCTTTAGAGCAGGGGTGTCAAACTTAATTTCATTGAGGGCCACATCAGGGTTGTGTTTGACCTCAGGGGGGACGTGACCAGGGGGGGCATGGCCAACACAATGTCACTCATGTCGGGGACATCTCTGGATCCAGCCCGTAGGCCTTGAGTTTGACACCCTTGATTTAGAGACAGAAATACCCCCCAAAGTGGGAGAACTGTATGGTAGAGTTAAGTGCAGGGGTGAAATGCTACCACTTCGGACCAGTTCGGTAGAACCAATAGCGGAGATTGGGACTGGTTCGCAGAACTGATAGTGACTGCTGGCTGGCCACGCCCCCAAACCGATCCGCAGCCCTGCCATGCTTGCCTAGCCTTCCGCGCTGCCTTTTTTCTGCAGCATTCCCCTCCCCTCTTTGGATCGCCCTGCAGGGGAGGGTCTGCCTTTGTAGAAACCAGATGGGTGGTTTGTACGGAGGATTAGTGGGAGGGGGGGATGCATAGCCCTTCTGGCTGGGGAGTGGGGCAAGAGAATGCTCCGAAATTAGCTTGGGCAGAATGATGCGAGTGAGTGACATACATGACGTCAACTTGGCCACACCCAAGCTGTTTGCAACAATTTTTAGATTTCACCCCTAGTTAAGTGTGATTTCATTCTTTACGTTCACCTTGATTTCGCACATCCCTGTGAAACTCAACCCCCAGCAAACTTGTGCAAGAAGCAGCACATGAGGCAGGTTTTAAAACCGGTGAAGGTCAACACGGAGGGAGGGAGAAGGAGGAAAAGGAAGGGTGACAGCAGCTCAAACAGGAAGCAAAAGGCAAACGTAATTAAATGCTTCTAGATCTATTGAGATGCTTGATGAAACTCACTATGGGAACAATCTGTTTTTAATTTTAAAAAGGAATAATGTATACACTAAGGCCATCTCCTTCAGTTTTTTCTAAGGGCTTGAAAAACTGCCATCAAAATATCCAGAAATAGGTACAGAGAAATCTCCTGCTTTGTTATTACAGGTGGATTCTATTTTGCATTCATTGAGGAAGACAAAATTTTATAGCTCTATATGGGTGGAGGGGGGAAAGACTTTTGCTTCAGACCTGATGGATATTTAATGATGTATTCTTGGCACTGGTAAGCATAACTGGATGATTAAGGCTATATGCTCTAACTTTGCCTGCCAAGAAACAATTGAGATTGTTATTACTATTATTGCTATTAATATTCGCAAATAGATCTGATTTCCTTTCACCGTTCTTAAAAGTGAAGAACTTTCTTAAGTTCTAGAAACGTTTTCAAATTATATGCTGGCATGCTGAAAAGGAAAAGGCAAGCTAAGGGAAAAAATAATATTTTTTGAGAGGTCTACACTAACGGTGTGCTGTATGAGCAAATGTGATACAAAATTAAAATATGGATGTTGACCCATCCCTAAAAGTTCAAAACAAAACAACGGGCAAGCAAACATTGTGATCGTCAGGAAGGAACAAAGAAATTAAAACAGATTTATGCAACTCAAATTTACTGATGGAGGAATTTGTGTTGGCTCTGAAATGCCTCATTGCTTTTAACCATCTGGCTTTTTCCTCCCAGTAGACATACTAGAACATCTGGCCTGCTCAGTCTTATTCACTACCTTTATCTGCTTATGGCATGCTCTAACACAGGAGCTTCCACCGAGTTTTGGTTTAAAATAGACTTCAAACGAGGATGGAGATGAGGAATTATCTAAGAGCTTTGAGGGAATTCACCACATTTTAAGAAGCTTAATGGAAATTATCTCTGGGATTTTATCTCTTCTTCCATCCCCAGTCAACTTGAATGTCAGAGATCAAATATCCTTCAGTAATACCTCTAATGATTTGACAACCAGGCACCCTCTATTTTTTAAAAAAAATCTTAGCTAACATGGTCATTGTTGAGAATTCTGGGAGTTGACGTTCACATATCAAGGAAGATACCCTGCTAATGTACTAATTCTTTCATCTCTGAAAACTTTAGCAAGAGAACATCAAATACATTTTATTGATTCTTCCTGCTTTTATCCAACTCCTACTCATCTGTCAGTGTGAGATACAAAACAGAAGGATCTTGACAGACTTGAACATTGGGCGCTATCTAATAGAATGAATTTCAATGGTGGAAAAAGTAAGGTTCTATATTTAGGCAAAAGGGACACGGTGGCTCAGTGGGTACAGTAGTTGTGTGAGCTCCATCTTTGTCGTGATCCGTCGTATAGTGATTCCTAAGGCTCTGGACATGGGACACGGTGGCTCGGCAAGTAAGACAGCTGAGCTTGTCGATCAGAAGGTCGGCAGCTCAGTGGTTCGAATCCCTAGTGCCGTGTAATAGGGTGAGCTCATGTTGCTTGTCCCAGCTTCTGCCAACCTAGCAGTTTCGAAAGCATGTAAAAATGCAAGTAGAAAAATAGGGACCACCTTTGGTGGGAAGGTAACAGCATTCCGTGCTTTAGTCATGCTGGCCACATGACCATGGAGGTGTCTTTGGACAGTGCTGGCTTTTCAGCTTTGAAACAGAGATGAGCACTGCCCCCTAGAGTCGGAAATGAGTAGCACATATGTGCAAGGGAAACCTTTAAAACATTAATCAAGATAGTAGTTTTGCAATTCTAAGTACATCTGAAGGTATCAGTTATTTGGATCAATTCACTTGAGTTTTCAGGCGGAATACATTTACAAGAAAACTTTGGTCAAGTTGATTGATGAGTCACTTTTGCTACAAATTAGCTATAAGGGAAGAAGCCCTACTGGTTCTGGATCACTGGTACTTTGTGAAGCATTGTTTAGCTATGGTCTACAATCATCCAAGTAGTGCAATGACACACCTGTTTGAAACTATTAACCCGGGATACGTCATAAGAGCCAATTGTTTTATCATTCGTTATATTTAAATGCTGCCTGACTTTCAGCTTCTCTGGGCAGGTTACAATTATTAAAAACATTTAAAAACAAAGAACAATACAAAACCAGCACAAGATGAAGGAACAATAATGGTAAGAAACCAATCCTGGAGGAGAACAAAAAAGGAAGAAAGGGACATTAGTTAAGAGCCAGATTTTTAGGTTCCTTGAAAATGCTAGTAGGGTAGGGGCCATTTGAACTGGGAGAGATGACTCATTGCAGAGGGCAGGCACTGCTACACAGAAGGCAAACTTCAGGGGCATGATAGGTGGCATTGTTTAATCAATGGAACCCAGACTGCACCAATCCTGCCAGATAGAACCAGAAAGGCAGATAATATGGAAGACTTCAAGTAACCAGGCCCTAAGCCAGGTAGGGAATTTATAGCAGGGGTGGGTTTCACTTACCTTTGATACCAGTTTGCTCTCTTATGCGTCACTTCTACGCATGCACAGAAGCTTCTGCACATGTGCAGAACATATTTAATGATGTCCGGGTCGGTGGGTGGAACCTCCTGCCGCTGCTACCGGTTCTAACGAACCAAGGTGAACTGGTAGCAGCAACCCACAACTACTTTACAGGTACAAATAAGCAGATATTACAGATTAACAGAGTTGGAGGTTTCCTTGTAGGTCATCTAGTCCAACTCTCCTAGTAAATCAAGCTGCTACTTTTGCTCAGCTGTACATTCTTAGTTGCTTTATTTTGTTATAGTCTTTTTATAGCTAATATTTCTATTATTTAATTGTATAATCTCATTGTTTTGTTTTTATATTATTATGTTTTATAACATTTCCATATAATGATCTGTAGTTGCAAACAATGCTTACTTTGCTTACTTGCTTAGTTTCCCTATTATGGTGTTTTGAATAAATGACAAGTTATCTCCGATATAGGCCCTTTTTCCTGCATGCCAGAGAAACAGACTGGACACAGAGCTAGTTCAGACCTGGTATTTTTACCATTTTATGAATAAATAAACATTTGTTATAAATTATCCATTATCCAGGCTGCGACCAAATCTGACGGACGTCTGAGTGCATAATCAATATGAGCCATGCACTATAAGAAATGTATGATTCAAATGCGTAAATATAATAAGACTGACCTTTCTCTTGTGATGTATATTTATATGGTTCCTCTATTTCACCTACTAGAGGAGAGGCTACGTTTACTTTCTTTTGATTTGTGGCTTGGAAAAAAAAGAAATACTTTGGGAGATTCATTTGAAGTGATGAGAGCAGGTCGATTCAACTGCCAGACATAACCTACTCTATTCAGTGTAAATAAAGTCTGCCTGCACATGGATGCAAACCAGGGGTGAAATCTGAACCGGTTTGTTATTGGTTTGCTGGCTGTGCATGTGCAGTGTGCCCCAAAAGGAGACTTGGGAAGGTAAGTAGAACAGCAAGGTGGGACATCAGCTGTGGTGTGTGATTTAGCTTCGCTAGAAAGCGGGAAACCCCGTGGCATAGGTAATTGTCAGAAATATCGGTTCGGAGGAACCGATAGCTTTTTAAATATTATTTTAATATTATGTGAATTATTTCCTGTTTATTGTTTGCAGTACATCACTCAGACTAGGATGTCCTATAAATTCAATAAATAAATATTCTACTGAGTATACTGCAATAGGCTCTGCAGAATGCTTGCTATTTGCTTAGAGGCAGTGATGGATTGGGCAAGGAACTAAAACAAATTTTTGAAGCTGAATCCTAATCAAACAGAGATAACTATGGACTGATGGTTCTCATTCTCAGTAATGTGGAAGATGGACCAATCTGGATTAAAAGTGATTTATTTATTTATTTTATGTGCCTCCCATCTCACCTCTCCTCAGCTAGAAGAGATGACTCTAGGTAGGTGACAATCAATAAAACACCAGTATAAAACATTAAAACAATAACTACTAAAATTAATTTGGCAAAGGTGGGGGAGAAAGGGCACAAGATGGAAGATGCCCTTTCTCCAAAGATGCCCTTTCTCCAAAAATGCCTTTCTCTACATAATTTGGGAAGGGTTATCCTAGTTTCCAAGCTCTTTTGTCTGTCCAAATGGAAAACTATGCCTAACTTTATCTGGTAAACAAGTCATGTCAGTAAGGAGCCAGTTTGGTCTAGTGGTTAAGGCACCAGGCTAGAAAGTAAGAAACTGTGAGTTCTAGTCCCAACATAGGCATGAAAAGTGATTGGATAACTTTGGGCCAATTCGTCTCTTTCAGCCCAATGCAACTAATAAGGTTGTTGTTTTGTAGAAAATAGGAAGACAAAGGAATATTTAGGTGTTTGCCATCTTGATTTATTCATAAAAATAATAAAGGTGGAATAAAGAAATTTTAGAAAATGAACAAATGAGTATTGCTTCCTGACTTTGATAGCAACATAAAGTTTATAAAGGTTGCTTTTGAATGTACTGTTAAAACTACAAATAGTGCGGAACAAAGCTGCCTGTTAACTAATTGGTACAGCTCAATGGTATAATCTAACATTGTTTCTTAAAATGAAGAACTGCTAATCAGTGACTACCTAATTGAATGTGTGGATAATAGTCTATAAAGCCCTAAATAGCTCAGGTATTTTTTAAAAAAATACCTGCTTTTCAAAATGCCACAAAATTAGAGAGAGACAATACCAGCAGAAGAGAAAAAAAGTTAGCAAAATGCAAACCATCTCAACAATGCTCTAAATTTCTAACCATGCCTCTGGACCCGAGGTATCCAACCTTGGCAACTGTAAGAATCTGGGAGTTGAAGCCCACACGTCTTACAGTTGCCAAGGTTGGACACCTCTACTCTGGACTCAAGATGGAACCCAGAAGCATTCTGTAGGTGCCTGCAACACAGTGCTTTGTTTGCTTTCTGGCATATAGGTATTTTTTACATTGACCATACATTATGGCATGAGTGTCAAACTCGCTGCATCACATTGCTGTCCTGTGATGTATCACAATGTTTTTTATCTTCATGGAGCTTGGGTAGGTGGGACCCATATGGAATGTATCTGGTCCACAGGCCGCCAGTTTGACACCCCTGCGTTATGGAAACTAGAATATTTCTGAAATTCCAAATATGCTTACTAGCTCAAGCTGCTTAGGAACTCTTACAGTTATGATGTGAAAGCAGATACAATGAACTTAAAAGTCAACATCTGGAATAAAGTATGTATGTGTTCTTTATAATATTTGTCACTGTATTTCTTATAAATTTGGGTCTATTCTGTGGAAGTGCATTTATGAAATTATAAACCATTTGAGGAAATGGTGAAGAAAACAACAGATATGGAATCTGAGAAAATTTTCAAATTCTTAAATAGTATAAAAAATGATGAAGGAATAGGCTTAATGCTAATTATTCTCATAATTAGAAAAAAAACAGATTTTGAGTTAGTAACATATTTTCTCTCCCTCCTCATTTGGACATTATATATTCCTATACTATTCCTGAACAAAACTCTAGGGAAATCACCTGAAGAAATGAAGTATTCAGTATCACAATGACTAATTTCTGCTGAGATTTAGCTTGATTAAAGATTGTGTTCCAGACTTCATGTCCAAGACTAAGATGTTTTTGATTTTCATATAATTTGTATATCTAGTTAGCAAAGGTTTCTCTTGTTTGTAAAAAAAAGAGAGTAAGATTTCCACAGGAAACTAGCTCAGAAGACTTCAGTTCAGCTATAATATAGATAGCAGAGTACAAATCCTAGTATGCCTATTCAGGTATACAATCCATCAAGTTCAGTTAGCATACATACAAGTAAACGACTATGAGATTAGTGTTCTTATCACAATTGGTAGTATGGCTTGTGGGCCCTCTAATAATGAGAGAAAATTCTATTTGGATTGTAAAACTGATTTAAACTTCCCAATGCATCTCCCAGATGAGAATGCCATTATTCTTCATACTGATCATTTTTCCAAATTTTGCAATGCCGCTTTCAATTTAAGTACAAAAAGAAAAAGAAATGGGGTGTATAATATATGTATAGTAGAGAAAATTGGGTACCAAAGTTATCCGTGAGAAAATTATAAGTAAAATATGAATGTTCATGCTCTTTCCATTTGCAGACAAATGCACAAACTGGAGGAAATAAAGTTATGACTGAATGACTATATCTATGGTTCATAAAGATTGATTTCTCCATTCCTAATACAAACTATGTGATTATTGAAAGGTAATGTGATTTAGTTCTTTCTGAATCATTAAGGGGAACTTGAGACTAGTTTGATCACCAGAAGTATTTTTCTTGACACTCAGTATTTTTTAAAAAATAATACAGTATAAATCTTGGTGAAAAATTCAGATGACTTAGAAAGTCTATTAAACCTTAATTACTTCTAATGCAAGTATTAGCCAGGAGTGAGTTTAGAGACACTCAAATATAAACAATTGGCTTGTGAATGAGTCATTGTAAGCCATTAACTCTGTCCAAACTGACAAGAATCTTTCATCTAGATAACATGTTTCTGACTTAGTAAGACACTTTATTGACTTTTCTGCTTGCTTTGTCCCAAATGAATTTGATGTGTCACAGTTAGTTTCATCTTCAGTTCTTTAAAGTTTTTATCACAAAGCACCTTATTTTCAAACCCATTTTCTTTGCAGAATTGTTAAATACCAAGAGCTATCAATCAAACCTAATTGAATTCTTGGAATTCCATCAATTTAGTTGTTTATGTTATTCATTTGTATCTCACCTATATTATTTTTACAAAAAATAAATTCAAGAGGGTGAACATATTCACCACACTTACTTCCACCTGTTTTCCTCATGGGAACAAACCTGTGAGGTGAATTGGTCTGAGTGACTGTGATTGGCTCAAGGTCGCTCAGCTGGCTTTCATGGCTAAGGTGGGACTAAAACTCATGACTTCCCTTTTTCTATCCTATGACTTAACCACTAGACCAAACTTTCTCTAATTAAAAATATTCAATTTTTTTTTTAAAAAAAAGAAATATTCTGCAAGGGGAAGATGAACAAAAGCTGTGTCCATAGGTTTCCATTAGTCGATTTCCACTGAGTCCACTGATGAAAAGATTCAAAGACTCTAGAATGATAAAAAATCTAACTTAATCAAGACCTTAACATATTTTACTAAGCTATTATTTTGAATCATGGCTACGAATACATTATCTCCTGCAAATAACTTGCAGCTGTGCCAGATGAACATACCTCATCCCTAGAGCGGCTTGTTATCTGGCACACCTTTGCATCGCTCAGTAACCCACAGCTTTTCTGCTTCAAGTTGCTTGAATCTAGCCAGCTCAATCATGTCTAGTTTTCTAGTTTTCATTTTAGACTTCCAACCTGCAACAGATTTCCCTTTGACAGCTTCCTGTGTCAGGCTATTATGAGAAGCAAGATCAAGCAATGGAAGGAATAGCCAGATCAGGAAGGTTGTTGTAAGATAGAATACTGGGAACTCAAAAGCCTGTCAGAATTTCTCTCTGTACTATCTCATCCCAAACAATATACAGGCATATTAGTGTACTGTACATAAGTCCATTTATTTTATTTCTCCGGCTTTCCATTTTTCAGGACTGAGCAATTCTCTTAAACGTTTATTGCTCCCTTCTGCATCTCCAAGACCAGCTCTACATGCTTACATAATTTGTAGCAGCCAGAGAGAGAGAGAGTGAAAACACACACACACACACACACACACACACACACACACCAAACAAACAAACAAACAAACAAACAAACCCAGGAGATGTATCCGATACTATAAAGGTCAGGAAATTGCTGAACTGCATTATATAAGTATATTTAATGCATGTATTAAATAAAATAGCATCCATGACTGCAGTTCTACTCAGCAATTGTATTTATTTTTCATTAATTTAAATTTGTTTTTGTTTGTTTTTAATTATTTTATTTATTTATTTATTTATTTATTTAATTTATTTGAACTTCTATACAGCCCCTCTCCAGAGACTCGGGGTGGTTTACAGCCAACTTTAAAACAATGCTATATGAAAATATTACAGTTTAAAATTTAAAAGCAATATAATAAATGGCTATTGAACAATTAAAATATCATTTTAAACCCCTAAATTATAAATTAAGATCCACCCAGGCTGGCCTGGCAGAAGAGGTAGGTCTTTAATTCCCGATGAAATGTCATGAGGTTGGGAAGTCTACGCAGTGCTGGAGGTAGTTCATTCCAGATGGCTGGGGCCTCCACAGAGAAGGCCCTCCTCCTCGGGGTCGCCAAATAGCACATAGTGGCCATTGGGACTCTCATCAGGCCCTCTCTATGGGACTGTACAGGTCACTGGGAGACATTCGGCAAAAGGCGGTCTTGCATGTACCCTGGTCCAATGCCATGGGTCACTCTAAAAAGCATCACCAGGATCTTAAAGCGAACCCGGAAGACCACTGGGAGCTAATGCAGCTCACGCAGGAGGGGGGTCACCCGAGAGAACCTCGGGGCTCCCATAACCACACGCGCGGCCGCATTCTGCACCAACTGGAGTCTCCGGGTACTCCCCATGTAGAGAGCATTACAGTAGTCCAAGCAGGAGGTGACCAGCGCATGCATGACTGTGCGTAAGGCATCGATATCAAGAAAGGGACACAACTATCTACCTACCTACCTACCTACCTATATATATATCTATATATCTTTTCTTTTCATTGTAATTCAAAATATATCACAGCTGAGCCAAAAATAAATTAGTTCAGTTGATGAACATAGAAGACAGCATTTCAGCAAAAATCTGAAACTGAGTCTCGAGATTTTGGCAAAGAGATATTTTAAAATGGTCTAAAGCAGAAGTGTCAAACTTGCAATCACATGTCGTCACATGATGCATCACAACATTTTTCCCCTTTACATGGGTGAGGTCAGTGCGTGGCGCATCCAGGCTGTGGGTTGCAAGTTTAATTACCTTGATCTAAACCAATGTTTCCCAGTATATTTCCTAGGTTTAAGTTCCACTGTACTGGAATGGAATTGAATGCTTATGAGAAGGAAGGAAAGTAATGTAAAGTACATAGTCCAGGAGAGAAGGAATTGCAGTCTTAACATTGAGGGAGGTAGCTTGAGAAAAGTTGTTAATAGTTAACATCCTCAAGTTTGTAGAATCACTGGAAATGCATAAATTAAATGGAGTCACTATTCATTTAGATATTAAAATTGGGATTGCTTATGAAATTTTGAAGTGGTCACCTGAGAAAATGGAACACAAAGGAGCAAAATATCTAGGGCAGTGATGGCTAACCTTTTTCCCATTGTGTGCCAAAAGTGGGGGGAGTGTGTCTACACCCATAATTCTATGTGCTCTACCCCCCCACACACATGTATGATCCCTGTGCTCCCCCTGCTTTTGACATGTGATGGCTGGTAGGACCATTTTTTGTACTCTGCTGGCTCCAGGGCCTCTCTAGGAGTCTGGGAGGGCAAAAATGGTTCCACCCCAAGGTCCTCTGTAGCCCAAAAACAGACTGTTTCCAAACTTCCGGAGGTCCCAGAAGGCCTGAAAATGTAGGAGCTGTGCTTGAGTACCCACCAAAATGGCTCCATGTGCCAGCTGTGGCACACGTGCCATAGGTTCACCATTACTGATCTAGGGGCTCCCCAATCACATTTGGCTGTAACCACTAGATGGCAGCAAAACATTACTTTCCCTGTATCCCTTTTTAATTGCCACCTAGTGGTCAGGTGACAGTAGCTAGGTGTGGTAGCTCTAGCTATTGTACTTGGTTCCATCTAATAAACTTTTATTCAAACCATACCAGAAGATAGAGCATTACATTTCATAATAGATTTGCACAAGGGACTGATATCCAGTGTGCTGGACAGAGGCTATCCAATTTGGTAGCTTTAATATATTGGGGGTCTGATTATGTTTGCTGTTGGATATGATGAGTAACATAGTCCCTAAATAGCTAGAAGATGCCAAGCACTTTCCTACTGCTTCGGTAAAATAATTTTCACCCATATATGCCTGGACTCACCCAGAGATGCAAAGTGCCTTTATGAGCACAGTATAGATAACAATCCCTATTCCAAAGAGCAACACCCCATATCTTTTTTCCCTTCTACATGAAAAGCAAAGCTTTGAAAAGGATGTCTCCCTTTTGTGTAGTGAACCTGAAATATGCCTTTTATTGAAGTCTAGTATTCACTTGCCTTTGAACAATTTCTACTACCTTCTATTGTTAAATAAGAGCAACTCATCAAATCCAAAGCCAATTTCTTGTGTATTGCATTCTGTTAGCGATTTTCGTCCAATCTTCCTAGATCTAAAAACTTTCAAATTTCCCATACATTCAGAATTGAAAAGGGCAATGAAAGAAAAAGAACACTGGTAAAGAATAGACTTTTCCTTCACAATCTCATTAAAGAACTATCGCTGGTTTAAATATGTTTCAGCTTTTCAGCAAAGGCAACACATGGATGTTTGCGCTACCTTCTTATGTGCTTGGTTCACTGCTAATCTGTTCAATTCTTTCTGCATCATTATAAGGGACCTTTTGTTCAGAAGATAGTCAGTTACTGCAGGGAAGGAAAACCAATTTGAAGCACCTCTTATCTTTGTAATACATTAAACCTTTTCTTTGTATTTTCAGTTCTTTGCTTGTCCCCATACTGGAACTAGGCATACACATGTTCCAAAGCAAAACAGAATGTGCATATGCAAGTGGAAGAGTCTGAGGATGGCTTTTCATGCTCAAAGTAGACCCTGATCTAACTTTTGTATGACAAATTCAAATTATCACACGTCTGTGGTTCAATGGATGCTCTCCATAGCGTGGGTATCATGAAGAGTCATATAAGCGATCAAAACCTTTTGATCATTTTTGCTCATCCAAAAACACCTGCTTTCCGCTGTTATATTAAACCCTTTCACTAAGGAAAAAGCACATTACTTCTTTAGACAAGTCCAAACCATCACCACTCGACTCTTCACAGTAGTCAAGCATAAAGTTTGAGTTTGTGTGTGTGTGTTACCTTAGTAACTCAGTTAAAAGAGCAATGGTCTTTTCGGAAAGAATTATCAACCTACCCCAATTACTTCCTAAATCCAGTATGCTTGCCAAGTCTCTGTCAACATCTGACTCAGAAGAAGAAGAGGAATATCTGGCAGAGAGCAATGCTTTGGAAACAGGGACTGCAGAGGAAGGTGGAGAAGGACAAGGACAGATTGGGCAGAGTGGAGTAGAGGTAGACCCAGAGAGTTCAGATGAGGAACCAGGCCCACCTCCTCTCCATCCTAGGCAGCGTAGGCAGGAGAGGAGGAGGCTGCAGAAAAGCCTACTC
>JANHFP010002456.1:80302-90514 GCA_032468135.1 Calamaria suluensis | reverse complement strand
TACATATATATGATTGTGATAAGACAAATGATGAGGTAAAACAAGATATTATATGCTGGCATTCATTTTTGGTTAATAATCTAACGAAACAATTGAGTTCTTTATTTATGCTAAAAAACACACCAGAGGTTCAATTTCTAAATAGGAGTTTTTCATAAAGCAATAAAAATCCATATAAAGCAATTTATCACATGGCCATTGGAACTGCCAAAATGCCAGTTGGAGCATTAATAAGAGAGACTTGACATGGGTATTAAAATGTCTGTCTTTTGAAAATTCTTCATTAAGTGTTCTTGGCTGGTTATGTAAACATGCAACAATAAACAAAGATTTATTTGGCAAATCGAGTGCCTTATTTAAAATAACACCATATGCTAAACAGTTTTGTGCATTTGTCTACACAGAACAAAGCTCCATTCTGGATAGCTTCCTCCCCTTTCTTTTCTTTCTTTTTGCTTCATTAGCCAAAACAAAACAAAGCAGAAGTGTTAATTCAAAAACTATAAAATTATGCAATTAGCAAATATCAACAACAAACACATATAAGATCTTTCAAAAAAGAAATTGGGTGGAAATAGGTCAGCTGACTCAAGGACATTTGACCAAATAGCTGGCAAATCTTTTTATTTGCTCTGCTAGAGAAAAAAAAGAAACATTTGCAATAATGGTAACTAATAATTCATTTAAAGTTCATTCATCAGAAATCAACTTGATGCATAAAACTATCTTCAAGTATGTTGGTGTTGAAGATCTAACAAATTGACTTATAATGATAGTAGTGATAGGGACTGAGTCATAATCCTGTCAGTTTCATACCCTATAATACCTATAATTCTTTGGAGGAGGGAAGACCACTTACTGTTTAGACGAGGCATATTTTTATACCTCTAAAGTGTAGGTATTACATTTTACAAATATAGTTTATCGTCATGCAAAAATGTTTTTTTTTAAATGTTGTCAGGGTAACCAAAAGGCATTTGTTCAGAGCACTGGGATCAGCACAGAAGACACTGCTTTTCTGTTCATTTATTGCAGAGATTCAAATGCATGATATAAAAAGGCTTGTCCATAAAGTAGAAAGTCAACAGGTCTTATTTTATAATCTTAGCACCAGCGAAACCAATTTTGAAATGCAAAGCCTTGCAGATATTAGCACTCCTGCTGTATTGTTTGTTTATTTCACTATATGGGAAAATGTTCCTTGTGTCATTGATGGATGTCTGCAGTGTTTAAAGATATCTACTTTTTTAAAAAAATCACTGCTTCAAAAATAAACACTTTACTCCAAAATTAAAAAGTGGAAGCAAAGAGAAGAGAAAAAGATAGGAAAATTAACAGATCATCTAAGAAATGGGGTCTGGTAAAACCTATCATTTCCATATGATGAATATTGGCCAAAATATTGGCCAATGACCATGTGACAAGATTACCGTAAGTTATCAGAATGAAAAAAGATGCTAGGATCAATATGTCATCATCCAACAAGACAGTAAAGTAAAATATCGTTAAGAGGCTAGTACTTAATATTAAGCTTGATGAACTGTTTCATCAAAAAATGTTTACATTTTTCATGCTACAAATCAATACATTCACTTGCAAGATTTATTACCTTAAAGTCTATGATATTTCAATAGTTAATACATGGGAAAAATCACAGCCAGCAAATTGTTATAAATTTAAAATTGTGGGTGGGCCAGTCTGGCAGTGCAGTGATAGATCACCTAACTACCATGCTATAGAATTAGGACTGCATCATACAGAAGACAAACCCAGAAATAAGGACTAACAAATAAGGAATGTATATTTTAACTGATTCTACACGTCTATACCATGCATAAAAGCAACCAGAGGTCTAGAAAATAACCTAAATCTTCAATCTTGAAAATTGCAGTGAATTTTATGAAGTAGCATGTGTCCATTGTTTCAAAAATGTGTCCCATTAAAAACAGCCTTCCAGGTAACATGCATTGGGCAACTGCAGTTTATTTAGCATAGACTGGAGGTGGTGACCCTTTGAGAGCTGTATACAATAAAATTTAATTTTAATGTATAATGCTTAGTGTACATTCAACATGACAATAAAGTTATTATAAGTCTTAGTTAAATAATATCTACAAATGACCTCTACTAATGCAATAACAGAGATATGGTCAGATGTTATTTAATGCTGAAGATTTCATTTATGTATCTGCCTGCCTGCTTTACAGTACAATTTTCATTCAGTGTGGTAGAGAAAAATATTTGATTATTTTTCTAAAAAAATATGACTGTGTAACTCATGTAATATGAGGAAACCAAGAGATTAGTATGTGACTCTTCTGTCATTGTACAATAATCTCTTCACTAATATAAGGATAATATATTGTATAGTATAGTTTCCTACACCTCAAATAAACACAAAGTGAAGAGTTTGGAAAATATTTCCTTTTTCATTTGTGCTTTTTCAGATCTACAAACACAATCCGCTAGGAAAGCTACAAAAAGATGGAGAAACATAAAGTGGAAAATAAAAGGACTACTAATATTTCCCACCGCCAATAAAGCAGTTAAAAACCACAGCAAGAGAAACACTAAAACATCATGGCAATGAGGTCATAAAAGAGAAGTGTCTTTTGCAGGATAAAAATTTCTCAAATTTGGACAACCCTTAGCATGGAATAAAATAAAAGCTTATGAAAATCTGACTGTCATAGTTAGCTTAGTTTGAGAAATCTTCCAGAAAAAAGACGACAATGACAACAACAACAACAACTACTACTACTACTACTATTATTATTTATTTATTTATTTATTAATTAATTATTTATTTATTATTTCAATTTATATACTGCCCCATCTCCGAAGACTCGAGGCGGTATATAAATTGAAATAATAAATAAATAAATCCTTCTCCTTCTTCTCTTTCTTCTGTCTAGCTAAAACTTTAAACTGCCAGAATGAAACCACCTTCTTGGCTTTGTTGTTAGGCAAAAATAAGTCATTAACGGTACATATTTCTGATAATAGCTATTCTACCAGATAGGCAGGGCTCTGTGCCTCTTCACATTCACATAACAGGTTGTTATCCACTTGAGCATTTTACTAAGCATTTTACTGTTTTTGCTAAGAAGCTCTGGAAGCATCAGCCTCACCTCCCAGAATGTGGGCATTCACAAAACTGCTTCAGGAAACAACTGACATAAAGAACAATTATTATTATTATTGCTATGCATTTTATTATGTTTTATTACAAGAGAAACAAATAAGGGAAACAAACATTAAAAAAATGAGAGAAAAAAAAACACAAAGAAGCAGACAAATACTGATGACTTCTGACTTTGTTCAATGCAGCAGAATGCAAAAATAGTGCAGCCTCAACCTTTTGCTTTACATTTCACAACATTTAAAGCCATTTCTATAGAATTGTACAGAATAATTATTGTTCGGATGTGTTGGATGAATCTAAACCTCTAGCTCCTGTGACATTTTCCCTTGAATGCCAAGGTGTCCACAAGACCCAGCATTTTTGTTAGAAAAATGAATAAATAAAAAGTAAAACAAAGCAAAACAAAACAACAAAAGCAGAATCATGCTATTGTGATACAATCCTCACTCCTTTGTTATATTGTATCAAAGTGCTTGAGTTTGCCTCACATTATTATGGTGCTGCATTCAAAATTTTGACCCAGTTACAAAAATACCCGTTTACGTGAAAGCTAGAAGGGTGGTTTCCTTAGCTTTTAATTGTCCCCCTCTATTTTAATGAACACTCAGACTCCCTTTTCATAATATAACCATGTACTTTAATGTAGAAATGAAATGATGGGAAATTGGAATGGCTGATATTTTCTTTTGTTATTTAAAACAGTTTCAGCAAAGGATAATGCTTTGCCACAACAATTTCCTTTCAATTAAAAACCAGGATCCCCAAACACTGGATGTCAGTCAAACACCATGATCCCAAATCCCTAATCTCTATTCACCTTGACACTGAACAACACCAATTTGTTTGGAGAATCAGTGGCCATGCTACCATCCACCACACTCATGAGTTCATTGAAGCCTGGTATTCCACAAGCAATTTCATTAACAGACACATTGACCTACCATCAGCCTACAAACACATCAGAGTTCAAATCATATACAACCAACCAATAAAAGCACTGACCCTCAATCAACCCATGCAACCCCCAAACCACCCCTTCATCTCACAATGAACTTCATCTGACATGACCTCCCCATCACAAGACTCTCACTTTATGGGGCCCTGTACTTGACCCATCACAAGATCCTCACTTGACAGAACCCACACTTGACCCATCACAAGACCCTTACCTAATGTAACTTTCACCTGATCTGACTACATCATCTCAAGACCTACTAACCACACAAAGTCTTTATAAGCAGAATACTGACATCCCCTAAATTCTGCTGAAGATATTACCTAGCCTGTTAACAAAACATTCAGAAAACATCCCACAAGCTCAGAGAATGAACTTCCACCCTCAATATTAGAATGGTTCCTTCTATTCCTTTCTTTGAAAAAGTGTTGTTACCTCAGAGTATCATAGACAGTACTTTGTGTTTTATTATGAAAACTACAGATTTCCCTTACTTTATGTGTGTGTGAACACACACACACACGTACGTACATACACACACACACACCATTATTATTTCCTTTTTTTCAGTATAATCAGCTTGAACCATCTGGAAATGATAAAAGACGTCCTCCTGCCTTTTGAACATTTTATTGCTAAAAATACTTCTGTCCTCACTTATGTATTTACCATCATGTTGTGCAGTTGTAGTTATGTACCCTTTTTCCTACTTACTTCTGTACTTAGAACACTAATATTATGTAGCTACTACTGCCTCTATGTGGTCAAAATAACTATCAAAATTTCATCCAATCATCTTCCACAAAATGAAAAATAAAATATATCTCTAACAAATGTTTCACAAAGGATCCTCGGTCCTAAGATGAGTGTTTGACCTCAGCAAATCTACTGTGCACAATTTAACAAAATTCTAATGGAATTTATAGTGTCATGATTTATTCTACCACCTTTTTTTGCAATGCATTAGATCCAACTGTAGGAAAAAAAGGCAAACATATTTTTACTGGACCCAGAAGAAATACAAGATAGAAAACATGTTTGAGTCATGTGGTGTTTAAGAATAAAGCTCTAAAAATGTATTAGCACTGTTTATACTAATTGACACCATAATCCTACACCCCCCCCCCCCGTTCAATGCCTTATTTTATGTGGATTCGTTTTATATGAGGTTTTCTTGGAATGCAGCCCTAGCATAAAATAAGAGAAGCCTCATAAAGGCTCATTTAATTAATATGAATGACCCTAAATTTTATAGGCTATATAATTCCAGAATAAGAAATAAAAAGTATTATTTTTAATTAAGAAATAACAAACAGGTAGAGACTCTTAGAATCAATGCAAATGTTCTATATATTCCAATTACAGAGGCCTTCTAAAAGAATATATATCCTATACAAATGCAAAACATTTATCCCACATTTCAACATTTTTACTCCATATAACTTTTGAAATCATTTCAATTCACCAGACTGAGAAACTGGACACTCTTTATTAAGATGACATTGTTATTTATTTATTTTATTTGTTTGTCAATTACATATTAGGTAATTTATCATGAATTGGATATAAAAATGAATACAAATAAAGAGAACATTAGGACAGGAACGGTAGGCACGCTGGTGCTCTTATCCACGCCTTATGTCTTACGACATTGTTGTTGCATTGTTAATCCTTATAGTTGTAGCGAAAACAGAATGATCAAATTTCTGTGGAGATTCTTAGTAATCCACATCATAGTTAGGCAAATCTCAAGCCAAAGACAACCCCCTGCCCAAGTGGCCTCAAGAGCTCTGAGGAAGAGTGCCAATGACCAGATGACTGCAAATAAATACAATCCTTCCATTTCCCACCACCATCTGGTCTGAAACCCACCAACATCATCCAGTCTCAATTGTCAGTGCCTATCCTTCCATACACATACATACACACACCACCATCACAACTTCTTGGATGAGAAATAAAACATTTTGTTCTTGAACAAAAAACAGTAAAAATCACTCCAGTTGCCTCTTGAAAAAGCACCTTTGAGAACATACCAAGAACAAGTCCTTCTATTCTATAGTCTACTCTCTTTTTTTCTATTGGTACAAAGAATAAAGAATGCAGAAACCAATGCCACTCTTATTAGCAGACAATTCTGCTAAAACTTGGTATTAGCTACTGAGTTCAGTGAGATTTATTCCTTTGTAAATATGCCTGTGAAGTGCTCAGTTCCACAAAGATAATAAAGCTGCCATCAAACTGAGTTCAACACTTGATAAGTATATCCATGCAGTTTTCTTGGCAGTATTCTTGAAGAAGTAGTTTGTAATTGCTTTCTTCTCATCTACATGGTTTTTTATTTTTTCTTCCCCATTAAAGCAGGAGGAAACATACCTAAACCTAGGTAATTTGTAGCACAGCACTCTCATCTCTCATTTGATGATTTAAAAAATATCAACAGAAAAATCGACTACCGGTATATATTTATCAAGAAGTTTTGAATATGAAAAATAAAAAACAATAAATTCAGTATTGCCCTAATTGTGCAAAATGTTATTTTTGATATTTTTCCCCAACTATCTCCTTACCCAAAGTCTGACCGTTCCCTCATTTTTTAAGTGACTTTGAACAACTACTTTTAGTAAGTAAGCCAATTCCATTAACTAAATGTCCACCCATGGCAATCATTCATGATAACTTTGTGTGTCATTATTAGTGTCTTTATAAAAAAAATCTTGGAGATTCAATGGAAGAGCATAAGAGGTATATTCAAAATTAAATTTCCAAGCTTATGCTTCTCTGCCAATCTATTCTATAGCTAATCATTCCTATGGATACTATGATTTGACTTAATTAAAAAGGTATACCAAGTTATCTGTTTATGGGGCCAAAAATATATTTTACTTTTCTTCGATGAAAAGAGGTGTCATTTAGACCAGGGTTCTCCCAACCTTGGCAACTTTAAGATTTGTGGACTTTAACTCCCAGAGTTGAAATCCACAAGTCTTAAAGTTGCCAAGGTTGCAGAACCCTGATTTAGACTATCAGGTCAACAATTTGCTTAGTGTATCCAAATTAAAATATTTTCCAAAGATGCTATCCAGCCTCCATTTGAATGTATTCAGGAACAAGGAGTTCACCATCTAGCCTGAATATTGGTCCCACTATATATTTTTTTCTAACATCCAGTCAGTTTGCCTTCTTGTAAATACATTGGTTGGTGTCCTATAATTGGAAATGATGGAGAACAGGAGGACAGACATTCAGGCATTTGTTCATTATTATCATGCCCATGCTCAGCATTCTTAGGGCTAAATAGCGCTAGTTCCATGAATATGAATATTGCACCACCCCAACATAGCTGTCTGATTCCAAGTGGATAACAAGAGTAAAATTAAAAGTATAATTCTTTACAAGCACAATTCTGGCACTTCTGACTTTTCATAGAGTTTTACTTTTAGCTTGTAATACACAAGTGTGGAACTCAACTGTGTAGCGATGCAATTTTCTTTCTATAAAGCTTTGGCTGGAATGGGAAATAGTTTTTAATTGTTAAAAATCCCCAGCTACATTGCTACCAAGACTGTCTGAACAGCACAATGCAAGAGCAGAACAATACCTCATGCCCCAGAGCACTAGACTGCAATCCCAGATCACATTGACTGAAAACTGCACCTCACTGAATATAATGAGATTAATTTCTGGAAAATATGCAAATTTCTCTCTCTCAATATTTCTCTCTCTCAATCTCTCTCTCTCTCTCTTTCTCTCTCTCTCTCTCTCTCTCCCTCCCTCCCTCTCTTTTACACACACACACACACAATTTTATCCAGAGAATGAAAATTTTCAAGATAGTCATATATTCTTAATTTATTTGGCCAGGACCAATTTTTAACTTTTAATTTATGTCTTACTGTTGTAGTTTCAGCTTCTTTTTTCAGCCCTGTGCTTAATGTAATATAAAAACAAATTATATAAAGACATTTTGATTGGCTTTTTATTTACAATATGACATTATATTCACCAGCAATACAAAAAAATAGGAGAGAGATCTTGTCTTTTCTGATGAGCAATTAGAAGTTAATTTTGCATGGCAAACTGTATCCTAGTACCTAAGTCATCTTTATTTTTTGTGTATGTATATATCTGTATACATGTATATCTATATTAACCTCTAGGCCACAAGTTCTCTTCCATGCAGCTGATGAAAGGAAGAGAACTTGTGGCCTAGACATTAATACAATTGCCTGGGATGCAGGTGGCCCAGGGTCAAATCCCAAAAGGGTATGGTTAGCTGATGAGAGCTAAATAGCTTGAAGTAGATCTATACTATTCTCCCTTTATTTAGTGATCAGCTAAAAATACAATACATATATATACATACATACATACATACACACACACACACACACAAATACAAATACACACACACACACACACACATACAGTTACTCAATCTAGTATTTTATCTAATTTTTACAATAGAGTAGCTGGATAATATCCCTTAGAAAAAACATATTGCCATAAACATCAAAAGCATCATGTACTCAATTATTTTCCAGTTCCTTTTTTTACTTCCCTGACTTCACATTGCTAGTTCTGAAGCCTTCTTTATGCCATTATCTGCTGAACACTTAAGAAAAGTCTTTATCTCCTGTAGAAGACAGAAAATGGAACACTCTCTCAGGAAAAACCTATCTGATGCTTTCCCAGCCAGGAAAAACACTGCATTGTAGTAGATATTTTCACTCTAAATTCATACCAATTTGCCACTCTCTGATTGCCAGTAAGTTCATGTTATATTAACTCAATTATTTTAGTTTTTATTATTGCTTTTTAATGCTGCAACACATCTGAATAATAAAAGTAGGGGCAAAAATATATAAAGTTGATTATATTGCTACATGTATTACCAACAAATGCAACATGAAAACAGTAATAACAGAAAATAAATTACGTTTGTTGTTTTGAAAAAAAATAGGCCCTGTGAGACAATATTTCATATAGAGTTTAGTAGAATAATTCTCCTATCAAATTACCGTAAGTAGATATGAGACAATTTTTATTCACCAATGGCTAAAATGCAGATACCCCCAGGGTAAAATTGTTTCAATCACTCTGTGTGCCAGTAGCAATATACAACACTTTAAGTCAAGAAGTGAACACTGAAACTGTGAGGAAAGTCAGACAAAGTAATTACCAAAGCTGGAATTGGATCTAAGTTCCATTGAACACAAGTGTTTAGGGCCTTCATTTTATGTCTCATTCAAAAGACAGATGAGTATCATTCCTAAAGACCAGACTGATGGAGATAAAAGATGAGCAATTCAGAAACACCAAATAAAAAAAGAAAAAAAATCACTCCTTCACATGACAGCTCTTCCATCTATGCTGTATTTTGCTATAGCAATTTATTTAATAGATAATTTGCACTGAAAGGAATAACTGCTGCACTTAAGTAATAGTAAACATTAAAGCGACATTGAATTTCCTGGAATAAGACCACTGAACTCTATTGAATTAAATTCCAAGTGGATACCAGGAGAACTGTAGTATTAATGAGCTGGCTAGGCAAGGAATGAAAGTAAATAACTCTCCTTATTGCATAAGAATACTATCAAATTAATATTTGAATTCTCTTTTTTTCTTGGAGTGTTATTTGTTGCATTTTGCCTCTGAGGGATTTTAGTAGGCTTTAATTTTGTTCAAACTTCAGAGAAAAAGGATTTATATTTATTTCCACATAGTCCCACTAATCTTTTTTGGTGATGGTCAATCCACACCTGTCTCCATTATGTCTTATAGAACAGTTCTGGTGCATGTAATTAATTTTAAAGCCTCAGTTCTAAAAGGCCATTTAATCTCCAACTCAGAGTTTAAAGGAATGAAATAGTCTTGATTTAATTTGCATCCTGAATGCTTCCTCCTACACAAATATCCTGATTATATATCCAAGATGCATTTTCTTTTCAAATATTTCATAATTAGCACTTGAACTGGTTATCTTTTAATACAGTATTTCTGTCTCTTAAAGACAGTGAATTGTTGGCTGGTAAACAATAGTAGCTCTTTATATATATATATATATATATATATATGTAAATTTGTGTATTCTCGGGTTTCTTTCCGT
>JANHFP010002454.1:41188-51623 GCA_032468135.1 Calamaria suluensis | reverse complement strand
TCTATTAAATTCTGTAAATCTGTTTTTAAATTCTGTAAACCGCCCCGAGTCCTAGGAGATGGGGCAGTATATAAGTCGAATAAATAAATCAATAAATCAATATATATATATCCAACCTGGGAATTTTAAATAATACCTATTTTTAATTTTCATCCAAACTTCAAGCAAAGCATTCCTGATCTGGTATTTTTGAAAATCTTTGTGTACTTTATTTTTCCCCTCCCACAGATAATAATGCCACCCCAAATGCAGGTTGAAGCCTTCTAATATTAATAGCCTTTTATTTGATAATTGAACCCAATCTTTTATCTATGTTAGGCCTGCCTCTTGGTAATATAATTCCCAGTGTGGCAGCCCGAAATCTCCTCTGGTCCTTGCATCCTGCAATGCAATGTGTCTTATCATGGCCTTTTTACCTTGCCAAATAAATTTACCCACTAGTTTATTTAAATTTTCAAAAAAGATATTCCCTAATTTTATCAGGGTTATTTGAAATAAATATAAGAATTTTGGTAGTACCACCATTTTTAAAACTGCAATTCTTCCAATCAGTGCTAATTGTAATTTTTCCCATCTTTCAAAATCTTTTTGTAGCTGGCCTACCAGTTTATCATAATTTTCTTTTTTAATTGTAATACATCTAGCGGTGAGCCAGATACCTAAATATTTTAGATTCTTAGTTACTTGTATCCCTAATTCTTTCTCTATTTTCTGGGTTTGTTTTGCAGTACAATTCTTTATCAACAGTTTTGTTTTTATTTAATTTAAAGCCAGATATTTCTCCAAATTCCTCTATTTCTCTAATAAGGGTACTACCATGATTCAAAGGATCTTCTAATATAAACACCAGATCATCTGCAAATGCTTGAAGTTTGAATTCTTCTTTCCTAATTTTTAATCCTTTTATTTCAACATTACTTCTAATTCTAATTAATAAAGTTTCCAAAGCCAGGATAAACAGCAGGGGTGACAGTGGGCAGCTTATGCCCCCTTTGCTTATGCTGACTCTGTCAGTCAGTTCTCCATTAATCATAATTTTAGCGTACTGTCTTTTGCATACCATTTTTGTAAAATTTATACATTTGTCTCCAAAATCCATCTGTTCTAATTGTCCTATCATGAAGTCCCAGCCCAGATTATCAAATGCTTTTTCTGCGTCTACAAACATCAATGCCAGCTGCCTGTCAGAGTTCTGTTCATAATATTCTAATACATCTAATATTATTCTTACATTGTGTCTTATAAATCTGTTTGGCAAAAAGCCATTCTGATCTGATCCAATAATGTTATTTAGTATATTTTTTAATCTATCTGGCAATAAATTTGCAAAAAAAATTATAATCTACATTGAGAAGCGAGATTGGTCTATAGTTCCCGATGTTTTGCCTGTTCTCAGTGTCCTTTGGAATCAATGAAATCGTTGCCTCCTTCCAGGATTCAGGTATTATTGCCTTATTCAGTATTTCATTATACAGTTTGAGCATTAGGTCTTCTAGGGTACCCTGTAAGGATTTATATAGCTCTGCAGGGATACCAACTGGACCTGGTACTTTATTACCCTTCTGTTTTTGTATCACCGCTCTCAACTCTTCCGCCGTAATTGACCTATTCAAAGCCTCCCTCATTTCATCCATAATTTGTGGTAGAGTTACCTTCCCTAAATAGTTTTGAATATTTTGTTTATCCAAATCCATTTTACCATATAATTTCTCAAAATATTTCTTTACAGTTTTTTGTTTGTCCTCTTCTTAGTAGTAATTATTTCCTTTCTCATCTTTTAAACTCAATATAGTCCTCTCCTCTTTTTCCTTTTTTAATCTATTGGCCAACCATTTGCCCAGTTTGTTGGCTTGCTCAAAGTAAATTTGTTTTAATCTATTTAAATTTTCCGCCATTTTATCTTGTTGTTTTGTATTTAATTTGTGTTTAACTGATTCTCTTTCTTGTTTAATCTTATCATTCGGATTCTTTTGCATTTCCTCTTCCAACTCTTTCAGTTTCTTTTGTAAAACTTCAACCTTTTTCTTACTTTCTTTCCTTCTCCTACTTACATAATGTATTGTCAATCCTCTCAGAAAGGCTGTTAGTGTGTCCCACATGTTCTGGATGGAAGTTTCCTCATTTAAGTTGTCCTTTATAAAAAAATTCAATTCTTTTCCAATCCATTCTATAAATTCCTCCTCTCGAATCGCGGATTGGCTCATGGTCCATCTTCCTCTTTTTCTTTGTTGTGTTTTGAATTTAATGCTTACTGGGTTGTGATCTGCCCATGTGTTTACTTCAATTGTTATATCTTCAATTTTCTGGATCTCTAATTCCATCCAAATCATGTCTATTCTGGACCATGAGCCATGCGGATTCGAGTAGAATGTATACTGTTTTTTTTGCTGGTTCCTTTTCCTCCATGTGTCTTTCAATTGCAGCTCCTGTGCCATTTCAAAAAAGGAGTGTGGCAATGTCCTCCTTTGTCTTCTATTCTCTTTGTTTCCCCCTCTTTTATAGTCCAAATTTACATCTGCAATCACATTAAAATCCCCTAAGATACATAAATTCTCCTTTCCCAATTCTATCAGCTTATCAAATATTTTTTGTAAAATTCCTCATGTCTCTCATTTGGGGCATATATTCCTACTAAAGTTATTATTTCTCCCTGCCATTTTATTTCTACTATCAAAATTCTACCCTTATCTTCTTTAAAAAATTTATTGGGTTTAACCATTCTTTTATATACATTACCACCCCTCCCCATCTCTGAGGCACAAGAGCTGCAAAATACTACAAAATACTTTGGTGCCACTAGATTAGAATATCCTTATCATGTTCTGCTATGTGAGCTTCCTGGAGACAAATAATATCCAATTTTAATTGTTGCAATTTATGAAAAACAATATTCCTCTTTTTTGGTGCATTTAGGCCTTTAATGTTAACTTAAGTTAATATCTTTATACATTTATTTGCTTTTCCTAGAAGCCCTCGTCTCTACCCTTTGTGTCACTTCTTGTGTCTTAAATCCTCCCCATGTATTTTTTTCCATCTCTACCAACTCCTCATAAAATTCATTTGTTTTTTCCATACCATCCAATTTAATTTTCTTCCCTTTCCAAGTTACTAACAGTCCTTCCGGGAGAATCCATCTGAATTTGATATTATTTTTAATTAGCTATGCTGATAAAAGCTTATATTTCTCTCTTCTCTCCCTTATTCTCCTGGGGGTCTTTTTCAAAATGGTAACCTCTTTTCCTTTATAACTAAAATTTAAATTCCTTGACTTTCTGTAGATGTCATCTCTTATGTTTCTTTGTGTAAATCTAATATGAATTTTTTGAGGTAACCTATTTTTTTTAGCATAATTTGTGAAAACTTGGTATACCTCTTCTACTTCCTTCTGTAAATCCTGTACCGGCATTCCTAAGAGAGCAGCCAACAAACCCAATACTATCAACAATAAATTTTCATCTTGTTCCTCTTCCACATTTTGTATTCTGAGAAACAAATTTGACTTATCCAATTCTAAATACATAATGGCCTCTTCTAACTCCATGTTTGTTTCCCTCAGCCTCTCTTCAGTTTATTCCATCTTTCTTTCATTCTGTTCCACCCTTTCCTCCATTATTTTAATTCTATTTTCATTTTGTAATAGGTTATCTCTAATTTCATTTACTTTTTTGTCCAATTTTCTAACATCCTCTTTCATCTCTCCCATTCCTACTTTAATTTCACCATTCATTGTGTTAATATCGGTCTTCAATTCCATTCTAATTTCACCCATTGATTCTTGCATTTTTAACATGGTTTCCTGCATTGTGTCTAATGTGGATTGAATAGACTGTAATGAAATCCCTTGTTTATCTCTGTCTCCTTTGGATTTTATTTGAAGTGTTTGTGTTGGGGTTGTTGGCTGGATCGTCTTACTTGACTTAAATGCTATAGCTTCTCCTTATTGTTAATCAATATATATATCAATTATATGTCAATTTTGAATAATTATATATCAATTTTCAATAATTAGTTATTTTGCTATCAACACTATCAATAATGTTCTCAATCTTAATATCTAATGCTCTTATTTCTTATAAATTCCCACACTGACCTTAGTCTAAAATAGTTATCTTAATAAATTACCATACATTAATACTAACAAGCCTATAGAAATCAAATTGATAAATCTCTCTAATTGTAATTATAATTCCATCAATATATGAAAATTCATTCCATACACTTAACCTGGGTCTCCAATTCATTTTTTATACTTATCCTTATCAGTACAAAATTAGGAATAAAATCTGCTTCAGAGGAAAAGTCTTCCCCGATCCGTTCTCTCCGATGCTCTCCACTGCTGTCTTTCGTCACTTCCTCTTCCTGCTTCCTGCTTCTTCTTCGTCTCAGTCACTCCCCGCCACCATTAATTGTTTCTATCGTCCATTCACTGTACCTTCCTTTTTAAATGGTGATGCCTCCTCCTTCTGCAGAAAGGTTCTCTTTAATGTTAATAGATCTTTAATTTCCCTCTGGTATAGGCTCAGACTCATTCCTCCTCTCGTCGCACTGTATCACACCAACACTTCAGTTTCCTTTGTTACCCGCTAACACTGTTTCCGCTTGTCTTCTCTGTTCCAGCACCTCTCAGCACAGATTGGATTCAGTTGCTCAACACACCCCACTCTTCCACTTCCTTTCTTTCTACTTTCCAAAATCCTTCTCTACCTCCACTCCTTCTCTCCAGTCTCCAGTCTCCAATCTCCTCTCTCCGGTCTCCGATTGCTCCATTCTCTCTGATCCGGTCTCCAATCTCCAATCTGCCTCTCCGTTACAAATTCACAGACTCACAGATTCCGATCTAATGCAATACCATCCTTCACAACCACTTCCACAACACATCAACAACTTTACAGTTCCAACTCTTACTTTCTTTTGGATCCTCTGTGCCTCTCCTGTCACTTCCAATCTTATTTAGCACTGATTGGTTTTATCTCTGAAGACTCTCGTCTTTTTCTCTCTTCCTCCAGGGGTGATACCAAGTGTTTTGTCTTTCTATCTCTTAAATACTGAAGGTTCCGCTTCCTCTTGCAAACAGCTTGGACGTACTGGGACGAGCTCCTGCCCCAGCGTCTGGTTATCGCTTCCCAGGAGGGCCCTTAGGGGCACAGGGCTCAGGAGAGGACCCCTGCCGTACTGGGAGGCTCACTGGGGGCCCCCAGAATCAAGCTGGGGGCCGTTGCCGGCACGTCCGAGGTGGCGGGAGGCAAGTGGCACCCGGTGGGGGTAGTGGCCCGCCGATCATGCCTCTCAGCTGGCAGCAACGGAGGCAATTAGAAGATCGTGGCAGAGTGAAATGGCTTGATTGAAGAACTTTTAGAGTCCCCCGGAGAGAGAGAAGAGATTGAGAACTGGTGAGAGGGTTGGAGAGGAGAAAAAGAAAAAACGTTTCTTTTTTTTTGGAAGCAGCGCGGTGAGGAAGGAGGGGAGGTGGGTGTTCCCCCCCTCTGAACCGGAGCACGAAAATTAAATGGAGACCCACCTCGGAGGAGGTGGGGGTGGAGTTCTGCTTCTGAACTTCGTTCTATATTCTGGATTAAAGATGGGATCTGGCATGGTGGGCTGGCTTTTCCTTGTTCCCCTCTCTGGGGCAGGCATCATGGTCTTCTTCCTGCTTCTTTGTTGTTAACTTCATAACTCACTTCCTGGCTCAACTTCCTGGTGGATTGATCTGGAGCAGTGAAATGTGTATCTATTTTTTTTGTTTGAGGGTGCCCTCGCCTGGTGGTTCTGAGTCTCTTCCCTTGAATTTACAGCAGTGAACTTTGAATTTTGAATTTTGACTCTGGAGTTCTGGGACTTCCTTTGAAGTTCAACCTGCCTTGGAATCTACACCACGGAGAATGTCAAGATCTTGCAAACCACCATATTTGAGCGATATGGATAAAATTACAGTGATGCTTGAAAAGGTGCAGCTGGGGCAAGTTGACTTAAAAAAAAGGACAAATTGATATTAAAAAGGACCTAGCTGCAATTCAGAATGAATTAAAAAGCGTTCAACAACTGGCGGAGGAGAACAAAAAAAGAGTTGGTGGGGTGGAAGAAAAGGTGGGAGGACTGGAGAAGGGGGTGCAGAGCATCCAGAAAGAAAAAATTAAAATGGATAATGCTATTTTAAATATGGAAATGGATAGAATGTCATATTATTTGAGGTTTCAAAATATTGAAGAAGAAACAGGAGAAGATATTAAAGATATGATGAGTTCTATACTAGCAGAATTTATAGGGAAACAGAAAGAACAAATGGGATAGGACATTGATCAGGCATATAGGGTGAATTCATACTATGCAAAAACACATAATGCCCCTAGAGAAATACATGTGAAGTTCTTAAGGAGGGAAACAAGGGATGCAGTACTCAGGGCACAAAGGGGGGGGAGTGCTTAAATACAATGGTAAAGAAATTATGATCTTGAAACAGATCCTGAAAAAGATACGGGAAATAAGAAAGATTTTTTTTTGTCTAACAAATTGTATCTTAAAGGGATAATGTTCAGATGGCTGACTCCAGAAGGATTATTGATTTTTTGGGAAGGGAACAGAATTAAAATTAATAATACAGTAGAGGTGGATGCCTTTTTGAAGGAACATAGTTCCGTTTTAGACAAAGATGGAGGGGGAGCCATGGGGGAGAAGATATAAACATTCAAGGAGAACTGGGCAGAGAGGAGGCCGGGTGTGCCCGGGGGGTGGGATGGGGGAGAGTGTCGCCCAAGATGTTAAGATCTAAGGATAAAAAATAATGAAGCATGTATAATGTTTGAAACCTGTAAGAAATTATATGATGTAAGAATGTAGTTAATTTCCACAATGAATAGATAATTATAACTCTCTAGTGGGGAATATAGAAAATATATTTGTTAAGAATTTTTAATCCAGAAGTAAATGTTGTTATATGAAATATGAAAACACAATGCTATAAGGAAAAAAATTACAAATCCAACTTACCCTGACCTTTATAAAATTATAAAATCAAGAAAATTTATGTTTATGAAACCTATAAAACAATATGTTTTTTCTATTTTTTGTAATACAGCTTAAATTGTTTTATGTCAAAAAATTTTAATAATATATATGTGTGTGTGTGTGTAATTGTGGAGATACTTGGTTGCCCAATTATGGTTGCCCAATTATGGGAGGAAACAACATAGCTCCCTTTCGCCTTTCAGCTCATCTCAAGAGACTATCCAGGCAGAAATTAGCGACAACATTGTGCCGTAGTTATATACTGTGTTTGTTTGTTTTTTAAGAAAGATAAAAATTTAGGAAAGCTCATATTTTGGGGGCTTTCTCAGTCCTGCAAATGAGAAATCAGGAAGGCAGCCATAAATCGCCTGGAATAACCATCCTGTCCCAAGAGATGTTGGGGTAATTGAAATCTTTCAGCACTGCTACTTCATACCTCTTTGAAATATCTTTAATTTGCTTTTGTAAAGCATCATCTGCATATTCTCCTTAGCTCGCAAGCTTTGCTTTTTATTCATTTGTTAGATTTATATTAGTTTCTCAAGAAGGTTTAAATGTGGGTCTTTCATGAATTCTATGAGGAAAGCAGTGGCATACAGTGCAAATGTTGAGGATGCTACCATGAGGATAAGCAGCAGAAATAACTATAAAAGAGAGACAGTCTTCTCCAAAGGCCACGGTGCTGCCTTATAAAAGGCAGTGAGTTCTAATCTGCTTTAAGCATGAAAACTCGGGCCAGTCATTCTCTCTCAGCCCAACCCATGTCACAGAGTTGTTGTTGTCAGGAAAATAGGAAGAGGAAGGAATACGGTAGTACAATGATGGCTAACCTTTTTGCCATCATGTGCCAAATGTGGGGGGTGCCCAGGAGGGTTTGCATGTCTGTGTGCCCACACCCATAATTCAATTCACCCCACCCTCCCTAGAAAGGCTCTGGAGCCTGGGGAGAATGAAAAACATGCATGCTGTTCACAAGTGTAACTTAAGGATTCAATATTTTTTTTAAAAAAAAATATATGTGTAGCCCTTAAATATTTGTTTTTAAAATTTTATTGTATGGGGTACTATCTTTGTTTTTTAGATGTGGCTGTAAACCGCCCCGAGTCCACAGACAGGGGCGGTATATAAATATGAAAAATAAATAAAATAAATAAATAAATACAACCATGATACTATGCTTAGTAAAAAGAAATAATATATTTATGTGACATGTTTTATTTCAAGGATGGAAGCAAATATTCTAACAAGCATTAAAGAAAGCACAAGGAATTGTAACTGTACAACCATATTGTATATAGAAATGTAATCTGATATTGTTTTTTAGGGTTTTCTTCTTTTTTCTACATTCGAAAACATCAAGAATATTCTTCGTTGAGGTTGTCACTTAGATTTTCTTTTACTTGCTGAAATACTTAGATCTACTTTTCTCTTAATAAATACTGTGTTGTTTTTCATATGAATTCTGCTAAGTATTATATAATAGGTTTAATGTTAGAATGACCTTTATGACTACTACTTATCTATCTTGTCAAATTTTACACCGCTGCAAAAGGTTATGCCTGAGCTTCTTTATTTTCATAATGATCTGCTCTCATCAGTTCTCAACTGGTATTCAAAGAAAAAAATGGGACCAAAAAGAATTGTGTTTTGGTATGTCTGCTAAATGGCAAGGGGAGTCCTTATGTACTTGGTTAGCATTCAAACGCAGTGAGGCTAGGGACCCTTGGAATGATCCTGAACTAAAACTCTAATTCTAGTCTTGTTCCCATCCCAGAAGACCAATAATCCCTCCAGCATCAGCTATGTAAACATGATCCCTTTAAGATACAATTTGTTTGATAAAAAAATGTGCCTTTTTTCACGTATCTTTTTAGGGATCTGCTTAAGAATATTTATTTCTCTGTCCTCCTGCATTCTGCCCTGCCAGCCCTCCATCAGTCGCACACATCATCCCATTTCTCCTCATTCAGCGGCCCCGGTCATAGCTCCGCTTCCTCTCCCCCCCACTGCCTCTTTCTTTGGGCTGCTTAGCTTCCTCTCACAGCAGCTGGTCCAGAGTCTGGAAGGCAAGCCAGGAAGTAACTGGCAAAGAGGCAGCAGCTGGGAGACTTCTCATAGTTACATAAAAAAAGAAAAAGCCTTCCAGATGCCACCTCTTTGAGAGCTGCTAAGCGGCTGCATCGGCTAGCTGCAAGCCACACTTTGCCAGTTAACTGGATTTGAGTGTGTGTTTTTTGCCTTGCTGGAGAGAGAGAGAGAGAGAATGGGCAGAGGGAAGAACTTTTCCATTGTTTTTCATTGCTTACATCCTCCAAAGACACCTTTAACACCATCAAACAATAATATCTGTTGAGCCAAGGTCTTGAGCAAGGACTCAATAGGTGGATAAAATGCCAAATCCAGTCTACACATCTGGCTTACTGTGCAACCAACCATAATAAAATCTGTAGGGCATTCAACTCCCAGTGACTCAAAATAAGGCTCTACAACTTTATTGACATATTTGCCAATGCAATTGGGCTACAAAATTTGACAGGCTGGCCAGCTTTCGAATTGCTTTATCCTCTCAGTTTAAGCAAATTTGCTTTATGTTAAGTGTTTTTTAGGGAACATAACCCTGTCATAAACAATGGAATTTTATACACTGAAACACCAGAGAGTTTTTCCATAATTATCGTTATGAATGTTTTAGAAAGTATTTACACTAAAATAACTGATGCTTCAGTAGTTTAACAGAACATCTAGCTAGTTGTCACATCCACTGCAGAAGTGTTAAGTGCTTCTTTTCATAGTGACTGGAAGACAAGCTTCACAATAAATATTAGCAGTGAAACGCTTCCATGTTGAAAACAGTGTTATCCCTTTTGCACATTTAATCTGCAAAATTACAGAAATGTAATATAGCAATTTCTCTCAAAAAAAAAATCTGTTTAGAATGACAATGATAGCATGATATGTCGGAGATCCAGACACCTGAACACACACAATTTTGTTGGACTTATGAAAAATTCTGCTTTCCCACGAGTTTTCAAGTGATTTGTTTAGTTCCAAAGCTCCAAATGTGATCACAACTCACGTCCTCCTCTTTATTTGACTTAGGAATACAGATTGTATGTTGCAGACAGGTGGGGAGCTGAATTTTAAGTAACAATGGCATTCAGAATAACAACAGGAAATGATATCTCAATTATGAGCTACATATTGAATAAATTATTATAGCTCATTTTGAGATATATTAGGAAGCTAGCAGCTCTGGACTGTTCATGTTTTAGGACATGTGTAAAGGACACAAGATGTATCATATTATCTATTTAAGCTTCTAATTAATTTTTTTTACATCTTATATGATGATTATAGACTTGTCCCAGCTTCTGCCAACCTAGCAGTTTCGAAAGCACGTAAAAAATGCAAGTAGAAAAAATAGGGACCACCT
>JANHFP010002454.1:24877-37598 GCA_032468135.1 Calamaria suluensis | reverse complement strand
AAGGAAAGGAAAGAAGAAAGAAAGAAAGAGGGAGGGAGGGAGGGAGGGAGGGAGGTAGAAAAGGAAGGAAGGCAAGAAGGAAGGTAGGTCCCAAAGAATGCTTTCTCTTAGTTACAATCCTTGGGGATGATACGTGGGAACTTCGGAAAGTGCTCCTCCATTGGGTAGATGTTTGTACAAAAAAGGACAGGAGATTCATCCCTTGCCCATCCCCTGAGTAAATGTTTGCCCAACCTCAGATTCCACCCATAAGGATTCCCTACCCCCAAAAAAACCAATATCAGTCTCTGCTTTGAAAGCAATTTCAAAAGCAATTTCTCTTTCATCCAATTGAATGAGAACTGGCAGGGCAAAAGTGCAGGAGAACACGTACCCTACACAACGTTGAAGGTTCAGCAGGGTATTCCAAGGGTCATTCAGATGTCATTATCTTCTTCATTCTTGACACATCGTAGCATGTTTTATCTCCCTTTGATCTACTTTTCTCTTCAATAGGTAAATTCCTTTAGGCAACAATATCTGGATCAGAAGGACAGATCCCAAAATGTGTGAATATTACCCCGTGATTCACTCAACTAGGCTTTGCAAGATTTTCCCCCTCTTTTTTTGGTGTATAAAGTTATAGTTGATTCCTGACCATTTGAAGTTATATATGGTAGGCCTTTCTGCTTTTTAATCCTTTCAAGCTGGCTAAAGTCACTTGTGGGACCTATATAAATGACATAAAGTCAATCAGATCTCAGGAGAAGACATCATAAGAAAATTCCTCCTATGGTACTTCTTGAGATTAAGCATTAAAGGCAGCCGGGGATGATATGACAGAGAGATGTATAACAGAAAAGCAACTTCCTTCACAACAATAAGGTACCCTCAAAATCACCTCCAAAAAATTTCTAATGCACTCTCAAAAATAAGTCAGAAAGACAAAACCTTTCTTTTTAGATATCTTGAATGTGGGAAATCAGAAAAGAAGTAAATTTGTCAAGCCATTAAGAAATCAATTTGGTACGGGATGGTGCCTTGGTTTTCAGAAATTGTGCATTTTAGAAAGTAAATATCCCCTGCAGAAGCACTCAATTCCAGAAACGTGAATTCCATCAGTTTTGCCAAAATGTCAAACTTTGTTGGAAGAAGAAAGAAGAAACCCAACCAAGGAATCAAAGTTCCTTTCATGATTCTATCTATGTTATGTACTTGTACACAGTTTGCAAATAAACAGAAGTCCATGGAATGTCTCATGCTCAGCTCTTTCAAATCTTCACTTCAGCAGCAAAACTCAAATTGGATTCTTGCTGTGGAAAATGAATCATAGTAGGTGGGTGTTTCCAGTGTGTCTTAGGAACTGAAGGGCTGAGTTTTACTAAGTGCATTGTAGTAGATCAGCCATTTATAATAAAGAGTCTGGAGGGCATATTTTATTATCTTTGGGACTGCTCGGTTTTAACAGAAGAAATAATCCAGTTAATGAGATAATTGTATGTAAATTCTGAATTTTAAAAGAAATCGCTCAAATTATAGTTTGGCGTAACCAGCTGTTGCTACCTTGCCCTTAAGAACATGCAAGACATGAAATCTCTCAACACAGAATCTTATTGTATTCTTTTTCAACTGAATGAATGTAATGGGAGGGCATGTCAGCTTTCAGGTTCCACCAAAATCTTCAGCAAGCAGGTTGGAAGGATTGTTAATTCTGGCCTGCAGTGTGAACTTGACCATAGCAATTATTATTTCAGTCTACTGGCTTGTTTGCTTATTTTACTCACCAATTACATTGAAGTAAGTTAAGTTGCATAGTGTAAAAAAAATACCATACCTTTCCTGTATGATCACCAGAAATTTTCTTTAGCTTTTGGAGTAATAAATCAGAAGTTTCAAGGCAGGTGTGCCAACATTGTCTGAAATATGTGATTGAAGAAATTGCATCTTCTTGGATCAACCTACACGACTTTTGTTTCATATTAAATTCTAAGTTTTTTTATATTCCTTAAAAGTCTCCTCATTGTTTTTTTCTCTTTTCAACTGGAGAGTACTTTCAGCTAACCTTATTCCTATGAATGAGATTTTTGGGTATTGATAATAAACCTCCAGCATCTTTTTTTAAAAAAACACACACCCTGTTTTTAGCTTTCAAATGTTGAACGGAACTAAAGCAAATCTCAGTAAGCGGTGCTTCGAAAAACGATATACATTTTCTGGGATGTTTTAGAGAATTGTAGAGAAATTACTAGTATTTATTGAGTGATCAAATTTATCTGGCTGTCCATCTGACAAGTTGTAGCTACAGATGTACTACAGCTGTGCAAATTGAAAGAGAGCATTCCATTTATGAGACGTGAGGTGTACAAAGTATACATATTGGCTCTACACATTATATTAAATTTATCTTGCATTTCTTGCTAAATATAGACTGTGAGATGAAGGTAGAACCTGCCACATAGAAAATATTTCTTTTACAGAAGTCAGATCAGCTTGGTGGCATTTTTACCATGTTATTACCGCAAGCTGATTTGCAAAGGCTGACACTTTGGGGTTTAAACTCACTGGTGTTAACCATTGGATTTATAGATGCTTTAGAACCTGATTACATTTACCCCTCCCTTGAATTACATATTCCATATTCTTGAGGCTATATCCATAAACCCATAAAAACTACAGACTTTTCAATAGGTATGTCTCTCTATGAAACATTTTGGTAAGCAATATATCTGGCAGGATTGGCATGGTTTTCAATAATCATTGATTGTAAAAAATATGATTCTTCAGAAAGGAACTGGGTGAAAAGTTAATAGCCTCTTTCTTTTTAAAAAATGTTCTTTTTTTTAAAAAAAAAAAAAAGATTGTTTTAAAACTCTGTTATATTTTGTGTTTTGAGAGTTGCCTGAAATATTTCTTGCTTTGTGTACCACCTTGAGTTTCAAAAAGAAAAATGGGTGGGACAGAAGCTTTTCCAGTAAATTAATTAATTACAAGGAATTATAAACATGTTGACACCTGGGCAGGTAGCCAATGCGATCTTGATTCACATCCACCTATTTCTTATAACCCTTTTTAGAGGAGTCATTCAGAGCCAATAAACAGCTTCACTGAGACCAGTTTAGATTGATTTTTATTGATTGATAACATTTTTTATGCTGCCCTATTTCTGTCAACACAAAGCTGTACTGGCAATAAGACGATACAGTTGTTTCCTAGAATGTTGAAATCAGCTCTTCAAAGAAAGCCATATAATTAGTTGTCATCCTCACTTTTGTAACAACTGTTTGAATAGAAATAGTATTTAACCCTTAATCACTTCAGGCGATCATTATCTGTACTGTTTTTTTATTTTTTTCTATTTTTTTACATAGTGTTTCTTTACAAATGCATTCTTTTATATTTCACTGCTAAGAAAGTTTAAAATGTGATTACGGTAGAAAATTTGCCTCAGAGATCTTGCTCTCCACTTTTGAAATAATTAAAGATGAATCCCAAAGTGCTGTTTTTAATGTTAAATTCTGTACGAGTGTCCTGAAACCCTACCTTTTTTTAAAAAAAAAATACATGATTTCATGTATGTCATCCCTGTCCCACTGTTCCCATCTATTTGTATTCATCCCATGTGTTTATGGCTATGTTTTGCCTATTTATATCTTTAATTATGCCAATTTTTGTGCCAGTCTATGTTTATAATGTTACTTGTTTCCTTGTACTTGTTGACAAAATAAATAAACAAACAAACAAACAAACAAAATTAGGCATGCACAAAATATGAAAAAGACCATCAGTGTACTTCTTCCCATTTTGCCAATGCATTATAAAAATGGTTTTTCTCTGCTTTCGTAAGGATCTTTCTCTTCTATGAGAAACTGTTGCTAACCCACTGATGAACATTTGAAACAGAAGTGGCTGAGGAGCTAAATAAATAAGCTAAGGTTTTACAACCAGGAAAGTTGTTTCTTTATCTTGTCACTGAGGCAGTTTATATAGTTTCAAAGATAAAAAAACCCCACAGGAGAATCCTCTTAAAGGCTTTTCTAGCCTAATACAATTAGATCAATCTTAGTTAAATAATTCAGCTGATGTGTAAATTTCTTTTCTCTGGTGAGTATTCTGCTAAATTAGGTTAATCAGGTCCAATTCACTGGATATCTGTAGGCAGAAGATGCATCATTCAGTCACTTGCAATCAATTGCTTCCCTCCTGTTTCAGGAAATAAACACATCATTCTTCTGTAAGATTTTCCATCAGAGGGGAAGAAAACTTACGTAACTGCTTTAAGGAAAGACACTTTTTGAAAGCCACATTAGAATCTCAGCACATTCATTAGAGTTCAACATTTGTTTATTCAGACATATAGCCCCTTAATACAGCTAAAATTGGATTCATAGTGGAATCTGACCTTGCAAAGCAAGAGTACTTTAGAGGGATATAAAGAAAATGGAAAGGCATTGCAAACTAAGCCACAGAATTAATAATGGAATCTGGTTTCTTAAGGTTACAGAATGCCATTATTATTTTTTTCTTAAGACAGAAATATGAAGAGGTAAATGAAATCTGGGTTAGCTATGCAGAACACATCTGATAGCTAGGGCAGTCCTTTGTAGCTTTCCTAAGATTAGTTAATAAGAAGATAGCATTCTTTGTATGGAATTTAACATTTTTAAAAAATTGTATTAGTTTCTTTTAGAACTCACAGTTTCCTGGTTTTTAACTTGATGTCTTAAACACTATACCAATACTGCCAAAATAATTTTTAGAGGGTGTTGATGATAAAGATTTTAATTTAGATATACACAACCATCCCAGACTCATTAGCAGCTAACAGTATTAAAAGAAAAAAAAATAAAAGTGTAAAAATAAACCAGAAAAACAGCATATATAGAAATAGCAGTCAGAGTAAAAAAAAGAAACCCACTAAATCAGAAAACATAATCAAAGTATGGGTTGAGTCCACAGATCCAGTGACAAAATCAAATCTTTAAGTCCTTATGAATAGCTAACAGATCCGCTACCAATCTAATATTTGAGGAATGATATTTCAAAGACAGAAAGAGTCTGACTAGGTTGCATTCCTGAGCAGACACAACCCAGAACATCATGTAACTGGTCCCTCAGGAAACCCCTGACTCATTTCATGAACAGTTTTGAGACTACAACCAGCACATTATACTGAATTAAACTCAGAAGCTGACCATTGCAGGTCACAGAGCAGAGTTGTAACATCTGCTGATTGAGAAGTTCATACAACTGCCTATGTCATCATATTCTTATCAACTGTAGCTTTTAGATGTTCTTCAAGGGCAGCCCCATCTGTCTCTCAAATATTTAAAATAACAACAACAACAACAACAACAACAATAATAATAATAATAATAATAAACATTCCAAACCCAAGGTCTTTGATTTGTTAAGCAAGAACACATCACATTAACTCATAATCAACTGAGTACTAACCAAAACAAATGTATCCTGTATAATTAGAAACATTTGTCTCCAGTTTACCTAGTCAAGCCTTTAGGAGAGAAAAGAAGGAGGAAAATAGCAAAAGGTGAAATCTCTAATGTCACCATAATTATGTTTTATTCCAAAGGTAATTTGTAAACTAACAAAGAAATGAGAAAGTAAAGTTAGTTCATGTATCCCATCTTCCTCACTGAATCCATAACTCTAGGAAATGTGCAACAATGGGTGGAACTGCTGTGCTATGCATGAAACCATCAGGTTACCTATGAATGATTTAGCGCAAGGTTCCAACATATGTGCATTGGGCCACAAGCAAAAAGCAACAAAGGGCTGACCTTCAGCAGATCACAGTGAGGGAACTGTTCTTCTCACCTTGCTTGATAGCTTCTCTTCCAATCTATGAAGAAATATTAATTACGATTTGGCATATTTTAGTCTTACCTTACCAGCATTACCTGCTTTGGATTGGTAAAACCTGACCAAGTTAAAATAGAGAATTTGGGATCTGGCAATCCAAAATGACAGAGCCAAAGCCTCCCTCCCTTTTATAGCATAACTGTGCTCCTTCCAAGTCTGTCTCTAGATATTTCTATAACATCTCATAGGCTCCACTTTAGACAAATGGTAGGGTACTACCTATTAGGGCAACAACTAGTAGATATGTAAGTATCACAGATGAAGAGTGACCACTCTTCAGAAACCTCTAAAAAGGTTCCAGATTTTTTATCAATAGCTCTAGCTGTTAGAAACAGCTGTCTGGTATGTTAGAAACTGGCTCTTAGAAACTGTCTTCATGCTATTAACTATGTGGGAGAAGATCAGGCTAAGTGGGAAGGCAGAATTAAACATGTCATCAGTGTAGAGTTGCACTGCCACAAGAGATCCCAGTCTAGTCTCCCAAGAATCCCATTGGACCTTATCAAGCACTAATTCAGCCTTGACCATTAGTTGACTAGATTCTTATGTATAGGTAGCAATAATAAACTCTTCAGTGCTTTGAACTCAGTGAATGAGCCTGGTTATTTGCTCCTGACAGTCTGTTAACTACTAATTGCTTTATGATTTTCTCACAATTTTAAAATTCCCTTTTATATAGTAATTATTGTATTGTTTACTGGTCTTTTATTGTGCTTGGTCTTGGACCACAGACACATTTTGATTGATTGAACAATAATGGGTTTTGAAATGGATTTTAAAAGGTTTCCATCTGACGCATGATATGAATTACTATTTGAATTAGAGACATCTTTCCACTGGGTTCTGTGCCTCATGGCACAGGTCCAGATTCTTTGTTTCTTTCATATTCATTTGTTTGTTTATTTGTTCAATTTAGACAGCTACTCATTTGGCAAAAATGACTCAGGGTGGCAGATTCAGAGGGTAAAATATAATTGGAGAATAGGTGGAAGTAAGTCACATCTCTCTATATCATCTTAAAAGGAAATACAGATTTTTCAGGGGATTGCATAGTATAAATTCAGGAAGCAATACAACTTCTGAAAAATGAGATGTCCATGAATTCTCCCAAACCATTTTTGCCTTTCAAATCCAGATATTTGTGCAGCCCTGCTGGTATGAATGATGCTTCACAGTGCTTGTAAAATCACCGACTCAGACACCTGTATCACTTACCCAGAAATTGTGTTACATATTTCCACAAATGAGTACGCAAATCCAAACACCCAATTATATTTACTGAATTTGGTCCATAGTTAACAACCCGTGAATTATTTCACTACCTCTGCCTCCCTCTTCAAAAGACTTGAAAAAAAAAAGACTGGATTGGATGGTGAGCAAAATGATTGTGGTTTTAAATGACTAGGTCTGAATAATCTACTCCATGATTTTGGAGAAAACCTCTGAGAATACCACCTCCAGACAAATGAGTCATAGAACAAATCAACAACACCGGCTTTCTACCTGTCAATCATTTTCACAAGAAGAGGGGGGTTTCTCATAACTATGTGGCCAGTTTGAAGTGTTGCACTGTGATTTTATTTATTGAATTGACTGTAGCATCCATATCTAGGAGAGCTGAGGTTGAACAAAGAATAACAGAGAAAGTGGTGTGCACTTTCCTGATCTTTCCTGCCTGAGGCTTTCTTAATTGTTTGACGGTTTCCTCCCTCCCTCCCTCTACCAGCCATCCTGCTTGATCTTGAGAGGTGACTGCAAAATTTACTGAGGATAGAGGCTTTGGAACAATTTCAGACTTGTGGCTACTGATTACCAATTGCACAGGTACCCCACGTTTCTCTTTTTTTCTGTTTCTCTGACTCAGATAAAGGCTTTTTTTTACTGCTTCTATTTGAATGGATTCTCCACCACTGTGTTATGCAAGGAGGCTACCAGGGGTGGGGAGAAGATTATAAAATCCACACCTTTCATTATTTCCCATATACTGCAACTCTTCCAATCACCCATCACTTAACAAAAAAAACCCACAATGAAACACTCCTTCCAAATTCTCTGGTGTGCCTAGTTTTACTAAATCAGCTCATCAGCAAGTCCTTCTTGAGATTGAGCCATCATCCCGCTCAACACCTCTGCCACGTAATTGAAAATAGAATAGAATAAGAGTTGGAAAGAACCTTGGAGGTCATCAGGTCCAACCCCCTGCCAATCTGATAGGCAGGTAAAATCTGATAAGAATCTGATAGGCATTCATGAACTCTGCTGATGCCTTGTTTCAGCTTGCAAATCTCTCAATTTGCGTCCTCCTCCCAGTTGAATTATCAGATGAAGCTCTATCACTTTTCATGAAACCCTGGCAATTGTCCAGCAACATATAATTGTCCATATTCAGGGACACAAGCACATTTGGCTGCCACTTGTTTCAGCAGAACAAAAGTTTCCCTGGACCAATCTGTAGGAAACTTATGGTTAACCTACCATAAACAATTCACACTGAGAGGTTAAAAAAAATGGAAAACTGATAGTATACACGTCCAAACTTCCCTGTTTGTTCAGTTCAGTTTGTTCAGTCCACAGACTAGCGACTTTAAATTTTAAATTTTTAAATCTTAAATTTTAAATTTTACAAATTAATAATTTTAAATTTTGTAAATTTTTCTGGACAGCCAGGGTATATAATTTTTAAATTTAAAATTTTATTATTGTATGGTTTTGTTTTTAGTTGGCTGTAAACCGCCCTGAGTCATTGGAGAGGGGCAGTATAAAAATCCAAATAATAAATAAATAAAAAATAGCAAACTGCCACAAGTCTAAAGAAATATTGATTGGGGTATAAGCCGCTTAGTTGCTCCTGGCCATGCCCGTTTCCCCCAGACACTTGACTCAGCCAGTTTACAGCCAGATTTCCTCCTCTACTGCCCCTCCCCTGGCCATTCTACATGGCTGATGGCCCCCTGGCCCTCATCCCTGCCCATTTACTCAGACACTGTTTGACCCAGGCACTTTGGCTGCATGGGACAAAAAGCCACGGGTGGCAGGCTGGAGGGGGAAGCACACCATTGTAGGGGCCATTAAGGGGCATGTGCCAGGCAACCGGCAGTGGTGGCACACAGAATCAATCATAGGGTCCCATGTGGGCTGCCAGACAACTGGTGCTGGTGATGTGTAGAAGTGATCACAGTTGGGGGGCAGTGGGGGATGCAGAAGGCAACTGGTGACAGTGATTCTGGTTGGGTTTGGGGGGTGCACTAGGAAAGTGGTGGCTTTTGTGTGCAGAAGCGATCCCAGTGGGGCTTGGAGGGTACGCCAGGCAGCAATGGTGTGCAGAAGTGATCATGAGTAGCAGTAGTGGGCTTCAATTTAGTTTGCTACTGGTTCACATGCATGTGTGACACTTCTGCACATGTGCAGTAGTGTCCAGGCGAGTGGGCAGAGCCACCCTCTATCACCGCTACCGGTTCTCCCAATCCAGGGCAAAACGGTAGCAACTGGTGAGTATGGGGTGTGGGGCGCACCAGGTAACTGGCAGCTGTGGCAAATATTGATCACATGTCCATGGGGATGCTGCAACCATTGTTAAGCGTGAAAAGTGTCATAAGTCACTTTTTCTGTGTTGTTGTAACTTTGAATGGTCCATAATGGTTTTATTTTGTATTATTTCCAAATTTGAATAAATTGGCAAAAAAAACCCAACCCCAAATATATCTAAAAGCATCTTAAAGAAGACCAAAAAGTCTTTTGATAGAAGAAAAGAATGGCTGCAAAATCAGACTCTTACATTTAAATTTTAATGTTTCCTTCATATGCTTGTTTGGTTGTGCTTAAAATGTTTTTCTTTTTATAATCCTGACCTTGGACAGCAATAAAATATCTAACCATCCATCCAACCTTAAATTCAGCATTTCTTACCTAACTATGAAGAACAATAACAAGTATCTATTAAAAAAAGAAAGGTACCAGAATGATTCATTATTGGAAACTTGTATTAGAACTCACACTTAGTAGTATACAGTAAGACCACTGTTTTGAGGGCAAAAGATGTCAAGGAAATTACTTGTCTGCCTTTATAAAAATCTGCTAGAATAGAAGGCTGAGAAACATTTCAAGTCTGGAAAAAAGAACCTGGATGCCATTAGACACAAAGGCCACCCTGAAATTCCATATGAAAGCAAACTAAATGTTGACACTGAAAATATAATGCCTATTCACAATGATGTGAATAGTTTTCTGAAGGCACTTTGCACACCAGGAAATGATACCCCAGAACAAACGTGTGTTGTCTCAATCAACAGCTTTCCCTGACAAAAATAGCAACCTTGAAAGGAAGTAAACTCCACTATATATTTTTAAAAGAAATGCAAACATGTGTGTGAGAGTATATTATAGATGTAGGTATATGACCATCATAGGAACCAGAATGTTCTATTTTCTTTTTGTGACAATTAGACAAGTGACTTCCAGGTTTCAGAGGGAATCACAAAATTCTTGCCAGGGTTACTTAGTATTATTATGATGCTGTTGGCAGCCTTATGAATAGATGTGGGGATACCACAACACGGTTGTTATCTGTGATGGGCAGATGCAGGTCACTTGCAATTTGACCCATATCTAATATCCTAATATAGTTTCAGTCAGGAACACCATAGCCAATTAAAAACAAAGAAGGACTCCAGTTTTTGGTGCTACTGCTAGGAGGACTTAGAACAGTGGTTCCCAAAGGGGGCGGTACTGCCTCCTGGGGGACAGTGGGGTGACTTAGGGGGACGATAAGAGGCAAGGGATGCAGCAGGAGGGCACTAAGAGGCAAAGGAGGTGCAGAGGATTGCTGGAGGTGGGCTGAGGTGAAATCCTCCCAGTTCACACTGGATTGGTAGAACCAGTAGCGATAATAGGCACTTCCGGCTGCAAGGCCCACTATTTTTCCTACTGGGTTCTTGGGTGGGTGGGTCATGTGACTGAGTGGGTGTGGCTTTGGGTGACATTGAGTTGGCCATGCCCACTCAGTCACAGAACACCACCCTAAGCCATGCCCACAGAACCAGAAGGGGGTGGGTGTGGAGGGCAATGAGGATGAGATTGTAGAACCAAGGGGGCGGTGGACTGAAAATGTTTGGGAACTACTGACTTAGAAGGTGGACTAGAAATGGAGAGATTTAAATTAAGTATCCATGTCAGGCTTAACTTTCTCAGTCAAAGATGCTGGGGCTTAATGTCAGAATATGAGGTCATGGTTGTTTGCATGAGAAGGTATTTATCACTCTATCTCTCCTCTAGCAGTTAAAAGTTACCAGCTGCTTTTTAAAGCACAGTACACATAACAGGATCAAAAATAAGTCTGACTTTTTTTTTTAAAAAAACCCAGAGATGGATGGCATTACAATTGTACACAGTACAATGCAATTACATCAAACTGACAATACCTGTCAAGCTTGTTCAGAGAGTGAGGGGGAAAAAACTTTTTTCATTAAAAAAAGAAAGAAATCCCATCAACTGACATAAACTGAAAGACAATGAAGTTATATGGCATATAATTCTTATTCATTAATGATCTCATTGTAAGAGTTTGGCCAATCTCTTAGCCTAACCTAATTTACAAGGTAATATGTTTTACATTAGGAAAGTAAAAATGAAACAGGATAATATAGTACTACCTATCTAGGTCCCTAAATTGAGTGCACTCAAGTTTTCAAGAGTTCTGCAAAAATGTTTTCATAAGACATTTGTGAACCAAAGGAACCAAGGGAAAAAACCTCAAGCTATAAAATCCATTCAACACTGGTATTAGTGCCAATAATTTCAATAGATCCATTTGCTAAAAATGACTTGAGAATCAAAGAAATGGGGAACAGATTTTGCAAATATAGATTTTAATATCATTTTATTATCCAAACAAGATTAATATAAACATTTCTGGAAAATATTGGACATCCAAGATAGGGTTTATAAAAGAAGAAGGAAACTTTATTACAAAAAATATAGGCTATTTTGTAAATTATGAAAGGGGTTCAATATACCCCAACTGTTTAATAATAAAATTTCTTTCCAAAAGACCAGTGCATATATGAAATCCATTTTCTGTATTTTTGGGTTCAGGATCATTCAATCTATGCTAAGATCCAAATTAGGAATTAATTTTGGTCTTCATGTTAATTTTTTATCTTGAGCCCAAAAGAATAATGTTTTATGTTGTTGTTTTTCCTTGCTACATCTAATGCAGATTTGTAACTTTACTTTAGGACTATCCTGATTCTTTATTATTTTTATTCTTAGTTACATTTTTGGACATACTTTCATACATACATACATAAGTGTAGATCCCATTTGCTGCATATGTTTCTTCATAGGGAGGGAGGGAAGGAGGGAGAGGGAGAGAGAGAGAGAGAGAGAGAAATATCCTTCTTGCCCACAAAATCATACTCTTGATGTTTGTAGAGTAACCCAGCCATTGTCCTAATCCTGTGACACATTTCTTCCAGCCCTCAAAGGTTGGAGTTTTCAAAGAATGCCGGAATTGACCAAATTGTTGAAGTGATCTCACAGTGTTTGTCTGGGGACAGGATGTGCCCTTCCCAAGCCGAGTTCCCTCCTTCCGATGAAGTGGATGGCCATCGAGACTACTAGACTAACGGAGCTGCCCCTCCTGACATGCTTTCTCTTCAAACTCACGAGGGCTTCCTGGAAGGAGCATGGTTACAAAACAGAGATGAACAATCAGCCAGAGTTTCCAAGGTAAAAAGGTAAAGGTTTCCCTCGCACATCTGTGCCAGTCGTTCCCAACTCTAGGGGGCGCAGTGCTCATCTCCGTTTCAAAGCCGAAGAAGAGCCAGCGCTGTCCGAAGACATCTCCGTGGTCATGTGGCTGGCA
>JANHFP010002453.1:494478-518400 GCA_032468135.1 Calamaria suluensis | reverse complement strand
AAATGTAGAACCTTACTTTTTTCTCCATTGAATTTCATTTTGTTAGTTACTGCCCATTGTTCAAGTCTGTCAAGATTCTTCTGGCTGATCTCTACTAGGAGTCTGTCTCGTAATGTAGGTGCCAGGATGGAAAACCAGACCTCTGTTGCCTCATATGGCCTTTTAAAAACATCTGGATCGCAAGTTATGTAGGACTTCATTCCTCAAAATTAATAATTTTGAATTGCATCCAGAAACCTACTGGTAACAATGCAAAGATAGATGTTGAAGTGGTTTTCCAAGTGGTTTTCAAAGGGAGCAGTCTGAGTGGTGATGAAAGTATGGTTTACTGTGTCAAGATTCTCTTACTCCAGAAAGCACCACTACTTGTATCCTAGAAAACTATGCAAAGCCTGTTCTAGTCATGGTCTCTACCTGCCCATCTATGTGGATTTCTTTGCTGCCCTCAGAAGACAACACGAACTGGTAGAAATCTGCAGTGAACAAACCATCTTGCTTGGGTTCAGTTTTAGCCTAGTTAATCAGACCTCAGCAACCTTGGGACCAGAACAGGCACAGAGCTTGAAATAACTGAAATTGCTATAAAGCCTGGGGGATTTATCAACTTGACAGCCAGATTAAGCAGTGTGAAGAGTGATCAAACTGAGCTGCAGGGTGACTGGTATACCAGAAGAACACTCAGCTCATCTTGACAGCCCGATTCAACATGCAGGCAACTTATACCTTGCACAAAAATACCTGGTTGTACAGGTAACCCTTACATAAAAAACTGATCTGTTTGGCAGACAATCAAAGTTACAGCAGCATTGAAAAAATAACTTTACAACTGGTTCTTACATTTTTAGCCATCACAGCATACCTACAATCACGTGATTGGGATTTGTGTGCCTTACATCAAGCAGGAATTTATGACTTGCAGCATCTCCCAGCCACAGTCACCTTTTGCATGCGTCATAGCCAGATTCTAGAAAGAAAAGTCAGTGGAGAAGCTGGCAGTAAAATCATATTACAGTCATGTGATGGCTTGGTTTATGACTGTATGTGACTTTATTCACACTGCAGCAGAAGTGAGGTAATACGTCCATTCCAGTCACGTGATATCTTGCTTAATAACTTTGTTGCATAGTGATGAAATGCAGGTCAAAATTGTAGTTGTTGAACAAGGGTTACCTACATACAATCTGTCTCATAAGATCAATGATATTCATTCCTCTGGCCAGTCTTGTGCTAAACTAAGCCATGATTTGCATTCTCTACTGGTTGGATTTAGTGGTTGAATCCAGTGAACTAATCATGCTTCAGTATGATATACGAATACTGTCATTATGCAAGCCTAAATCAATTCATGGATTTGTAAGATTAAGATATTTCTCTTCATCCCTTGGAAAGAAGTTAATAATAGGTTGTAAATAAAGAATATCCTAAAGTTGGAAAATAACTTGAAAATCCATGTTCATAAATTAGTGGTGAAGAGATATGTCAAACAACTGGTTTGTGCCAGGGGCTGACTCATAAAATTCAGTTGTATGTAGTGTACTTAAATTTATAAAACTAAGTATATTTAGTACATTTACTTCAAAGAGGCTTCTGACATGATTCTTCTTCTACCCACTTAAATTATAGTATTAACTAATAATTTCATAAATAATACAAAACAGAATTTTTGAGCTACTGTGCTCTTCTCAGTTACTCCAGAATGTTCTTTTGTATTATCAAGTGTTTATATGAATAAGTGTACAAAGAAACGGCTTATAGCAAAAAGGTCTGAGGGAAGATGTAGTTGGAAATAATACACCTGGCTGGAAGCCAGAAAGATAGATTGTAACATTGATGTTTTTTTAATGCTATGTCTTTGTCCTTAAAATTGTACAACCGAGTTATAATTTGAATCAATCCTTTAAGTAGATTGATAGACATAACTTTCATGAGAGGATTATTGCACCAAAAGTATGGTTGTAGGAAATTATATGTGGATACTCATCTGTGTCACAACAGAATGCCTGCTGAAATGCCCTTGTCCCAAATTATCGTTTTATATTACTTTGGTGGCACTCGTTCACTGTCCTGTTTCCTTTTCTTTTGCCCTTGTGTATTTTTTTTAATGATGAATATATGACTACTAATTAAACTGTTCAATACAAAACTAAATCACTTATAAAACATATAAAGCATTTCAAGATTTTTTTTGTCAGGACTTTTATCTTGAAAATGATGCACTCGGGAAAGTAATGTTTAGTTTGGGTTTTCATATTTCTGGAGTAAAAAGAGCATTAGGAAGGAGTCTTGGAGAACTCTTTATTTCTTTGTCTATGTTTGGCAACATTTACTTCAACACAAATATCTGTGGTTTTTAAAACCATAGGGCTTAAAATTGTTGTTGTTAGTTGCGAAGTCATGTCTGACCCATCTCAACTCCATGGACAACTTTCCTCCAGACCTTCCTGTCCTTTACAATCCCCCGGAGACCATTTAGGTTCACACCAACTGCTTCAGTGACTCCATCCAGCCACCTTGTTCTCTGCCATCCCCTTCTTTTTTTGCTTTCAGTTGTTCCTGGCATTATACATTTTGTTAAGAATCCCAGATGGCAAACATATGAATGATAAATGAATATATTTTAAAATCAGCAAATGAAGTGGATGCGGTATGACTACATCCAGTCTTTAAATATCGTTGAATTCAGAGGCATTTGCTTCTCAGGACACACACATATAATTGTTGTTTTTGCAATACTCATTTCCACCTAAGTAATTATTTCAAATTAATGGAAAAAGTTTTTTAAAATAGTTCTGGGGTGTACCATATGATATTTATAAGCATAATGTATTAATGATACAGTTCTGCAATTTTGCTAATTAAGTCATACAATAATGATAACTTGCCAGTTTCACCTGGAAAAAGAGCATGACCTGTTTCCTGAGGGGAAAAAAGTCTAAATTTATTTTTAAAATAGATTTAGGCATACTTTCTCTACTTTTTATATACCTCTTAATGCTTTCAAGGAAAAATAGAGCTAATGCTCTATATTTGAACTGATATTCTATTGTCCATTTATCTTAAAATAAAATAAAAATAAATAAATTTATTTGACCTTTTTTAAAAAGGTGGAAAAGATTAATACTGCAATGATCTGTTTATGATGTACCTTTAAAACTACCACATAAAAAGTCAATTCAACATTTTTTATTCAGAACTTGGGAAGATTTTATCATGTTAATGGTGAAGTTGTAATATGAATTTTGATTCGAAAAGTGTTTGTGCATAACAAACTGGTTTTTTTTACAAATAATAAATAAGCTGCAATTGAAAACAGGTGGATTTGTAATTTGTAAAATTAAAATGGCCTGAGGAATCTCAATTTTTGAATGTAGGAAATGTATTTCTGAAAAGCTTCTGGCAATCAAAATAATTGAATGTATTTTCTAGAGTAGTTTATATTGTAAAGATAAAATTGATGGTGATACAATAATGCATTTCCTTTACATGGGGTAGATTAAGGAAATGTGCCAGTGTTCGATAAAATTGCTTTTCTAAAACAGAAAAAAAAGATAATGCTCAAACAGATATTACTCAGCCAGGCATGGTATCCAGGCGCCTTTAACTTAAATTCTTTAGTTGTTACTTTTATAATTATATGGGAGGAGTTCTCCATTGAATTTCAATATTTGTTTCATGGATATGAATAGTTTTCAAGAATGTTGGAAGTTTGTTCTAATATTCATAGCACCTTTTAGCCATCATATTTTATCAGTGTATTTATTCCTTATGAAAAGGGCATTGTGTCCTTTCATAACTTCTAATTCTCTTTGGAAGGCCTTCGTACCCATTCTGCTAAGCATACATAATCAGACATTCATAGAAAAATTATAATTGCTTATGAACTGGAGGAAGGGTATTTTTTTATTCTGTGGGCAGAAATACCTACTTTTTCTATTTTAATTCTTTAAAAGAGAAATAGGTTTTAAAGTCCTAAGCAGTGAAAAATGGATGAGGAAAATATTTTAGGTGCGTTGGGGTTGAACATGTTATTTGTGCCTTGTATGCTTCACTGTTCTTGTTTGAAGTTACATTTCACTGCTATAAAATATATTTAACATAAAATACACACATAAAATAGAATAAAACACCAACAGAAAGTAGAATAAAAAATAAAAGCTGAGAAATTTCCAGTTCTATTAATTAAGATTTATTAGGCTGGATCAGGATTAGTCTGAATCAAATCAGGCTGTGTATGAAAATTCTACATATCTAAAATTTTTGAAGTTGATTAATAAGTAAAATGCAAATGATTATTTGAACCCTATATATGAAAAAATAACAATGTTAACATTACAAACATTGCAGTTTTGACATTTGTTAGATGTGTACAAATTAAATAATGGAAATGATTTTGTGGATTGAAGGATCTGTTTTAGGAACTAAGAAAAAAATGCTTGTTCTGCAGACTTTCCTTTATCAAAACTATAAGAACAAATAAAGTTGTATGTACTTAAATTAAGTGAAGACTACAGGATATAATTTACATGCTAATATATGATAAATAAATAAAATGATAAGGAATGAGGGTGCTCTCTGAGCTTGCTTGTTTTCTTGCAGACGTTTCATTACCCTAGCAAGGTAACAACATCAATACTCCTCATTTAAATCCTGAGCTACAAATAACTCCCTTTCTGCTTAGGAATGTTTGTGAATCAGAAAATGAGTAGGTGTGGATTTTCATAATCTCAAACAGCCACATTGTGCCTCATTGATGGGGAATTCCAGATAGGTCTTGATTTGATCTGATTATAATCTTGAACATCTTAAAAATAGTGGTTCTAAGTTTCAACCATGAGAAATTACAGAGGGATCTTCAGAGGATGAGTAGGCCTGGCTTGTGTACTTTGCCCCTCTCCCATCTCCTTATACATAAAGAGTGAACTAGTAAAGAAAGCCAGTTTGGTCTCATAGTTAAGTAACCAGGCTAGAAACCAAGAGATTGTGACCTCTAGTCCCTCATGAAAGCCCCCCATGAAAGCCAGCTGGGTGACTTTAGGCCAATCTCTTAGTCCAACTCACCTCACAGGATTGTTGTTGGGAAAATAGGTTGAAGAAGGAATATAAGCTATATTCATTCCCTTGAGTTCTTTTATAAAAGAGTTTATATAAAAATAATAAAGGGATATAAAATAATAAATGTGCTGATTTTTCCACCATCCTCATTTTCCTGTTTTCCCTCATCTCTATTTACCTGCCATCTCAGCCCCTGAATTCAAGTGCAACATAATCCACCTACCCTGGTCTAAACTTCTAGCGCCTTTCTTTTCTCTCCACTTTCTCTTGTATGTCATCATTAGTGATGACCTTTTCTCCAGTCCTTATTTTACTTCAGCCTGTATCACATTTGTTTCATGTTCTGCCTGGATCAACTATGCAGATTTTGGACTGGGTATATAGATCACATGAATGCACAGAATGTTCTGCAGATTCTGAGCCAAGTAGTGTCTAAGAATGAGATTGAAATGATGTCTCTATAATGTTGACATTTTTTTATTGTGCTTGTGAATTATTTGTAAAAAATTAGTAATGAAATTTTTATTGCAAAAAAAATTAGAGCTGGTAATCTAGGAAAAGTAGAAAGGATGACATGTACAGTTGAATAAAAAAAGACAAGTATTAAAATGAATTAAAATGTAAAAATATATTTTACAGTTCACCAGGGACTTTAGGAAAGAAAAGTAGAATGTGACCAATGGGTTTAATACTATGAAACAGTCTTCATTTGTAACAAGAGCACATGGGTATAAGCTTTCTATGTGGAAAGGTTTAGCATAATTACATACATTTATTTTCCTTGGCTGTGGTTTCCAATATTATGTTGTTGCATTTTCAGATCTCTGAAAGTTAAAAGAAGATAGGATGGATGCTACCATAATACTGTCTATTCTGAAGAAAAAATTAGCTTTCCTCTCAGGTAAAGTTTTGTCCTTTTCATTTTTACATATTACAAGAAAAAAAGTATTCCTGTTGAGCAGGTTCTGTTTGAAACTAGAGGTATTGTTTATTCCTATAATTTCAATTGAGAGCCCACATATTTTCCTTCCTTAGAACCCTATAAAATGAGAACCATAATTACTATTTATTATATTGTAATAACACAATCCTTGAGGCTTAATATAAGGTAACTTGATTAGTTTATGACTAAATCAGCACTGCTTACAAATGGTTTCTTAAGTAATAACAATTCTTTATATTTGTATTACCTCATTTATTGCTGCTTATAGATGCCTCAGTGGAAAAGTTACAAGCTTTAGGACATTAAAGTTTATTTTTTATTTTTACTTAAAAGTCTATTTGTACAGTATAAATATGGGTAGTCCTTGACTTATGACAATTGAGCCTGAAATATGTGTTGCTATTTGACAAAAATTTTAAGTGAGTTTTGCCCCATTTTTATGACCTTTCTTGCCACAGTTGTTAAGTGAATCACTACAGTTGTTAAGTTAGTAACACAATTGTTAAGTGAAATCTGGCTTCCCCAATGACTTTGCTTGTCAGAAGGTTGCAAAAGGGGATCACATGATCCCAGGACACTGCAAAGGTCATAAATATGAGTCAGTTGCCAAGTTTGATTACATGACCATGCAGATCCCATAATGGTCATAAGTGTGAGGAATTGTCGCAAGTTACTTTTTTCAGTGCCATTGTATCTTTGAACAGTCATTAAAAAAACTGTTGTAAGTTGAGGACTACCTATAGTTTTTTTTAGCAATATAAAATAATTGGTATATAAGAATATATTTGGGAAATGCCAAAAGGACAACTTTCTTGAATTACAAGTTGCTAGCATAAATGTCAAATAAGAAAAAAATGGTCTTGAATTTATAGATACATAATAGATCATAAATAGTTCTAATATCCTTGCTTGCTTAATAATTATTAAGATATCAAATGCACGTTACATGTTTCACCCCTCTTATCTCCCTCAACTGCGGGTGAATTCCATCCAGCCACTTCAAGCAGAGACGATAGTATAATTGTTGGCTTCCAATCTCCCATTTTAGGGCATTGATGGTATTAAAATAGAATAATGTTCATACTAAGTGAAAAGGCAAACAAAAGTAGCCTTGCTAGGTAACTGCTTAAAATTTTAAGCATCATCTCTAATTAAGTATACTTAAAAAATAAATTCTACTTATTGCAAAGGAAATTGGAACCAAAGGAAATGTTTAGAATTGGTATAGAGCTTATTAATTATTTTATTTTTAGAAATAAAAAGCATATTGCTTTGGTCTCTGAAAATTATTTTGAAGATTTATTATGTCGGAATTTTGTCTCTGTGTGTATGTATCTGTCTTATTTTAAATTTCCCCAGCCCTTTTTACTTGAAAACTAGTTTTTATATTGCATGGAAAAACTGTAATTAGAATGGTCAAATTGAAACAAATTATGACACTTCCCATAATCTCAGCAGTGAATGGCCAGGAACTATTCAAGAAAATATTTTTTTACATTGTGGTGTTCTTAATTATACATATCTTCATTTCACCAGTTCTTCTGTTTTCTTGGCCAAGATGTGCCTTTGTAAAACAAAGCCTTTGTAAACATATAATGCAAACACTCTCTGACTTGAGTAAACAAACTACATAGCTTTTTATAAGATGATAGCGGGCTGTTTGCACACTAAAAGGTGTCTACCATTCTAAAATCTGCCTGCCTCATTCTTGTATGTGGAAAAAGATTGTTAGTTTTTGCGCATGTGCAATGCCAGTTGTCGTGAAAAATTGGTGGTTTAAATACCAATGCATTGGTTGTTAGCCAATGGATTATCTTTATATCCCCCCTCCATCCAACATCTCTTAGTAATGTATATGAAATACAATAAAGCAAAAATAAAAGGGGGTATGGTTAAAATATTAAGAAAGTAACAGCCATAAAAGCCAAAACTAGGAAAAACCCAGGAGGGTTTGGAATAAGAATTCAGGATGAATTAGTTTGTGAATCAGTAACAAAATCAATGTTTGAGTTTGGGTTACGATATATTTTTTTACCTGACATCTTTTAAGGATTTTGAGAATGGGATTTTTCTATTATTGAACTTGTTAGCGACAAGTTCACATTTCAAAAGAAAGCAGAATTTTGAGGATTCTTACATTTTTCCCCTGTTCCTGCAGAAAAGTATACTATAGCCTGTTAGATTTCCAATTAGAGCCTTGGCAAAACTTGAATATCAAAGCTACTATATTGTTTTACAAAGGAATGTATCTGATGTTTTTATGCTAGTAAGGATATTCTGTGCCCTTCTTTGTTTCCTTACATCTTTATCAGCTATAAAGTAATTATTTCCCGGTTGAGGACTTACACTGATGTATATACATGCTCTAACTGTCTTTGAACAAGATTATATAATTAATGTAACACTGTAACCTTTAGTCTTAGATCTTTGTGTAAGAAATTAGGAATTTGTTGTAATCTACGTGTTTAACATCTTCCTGAAAACCAATAAGCTGTGTGCTAGCTTTATTTCTAAGAGACTATCTATAATATAAGTTTATCCCTAAATGATCTAGTGACTTGAGTTGATTCTGGTTAATTCATCACTTTCATCTTATTCATTCCTACTATGGGCAGTCATCTTCATTGATGGGAGATGATTTCCCACCATATTTTCCTACTTATTCCTTCAGATTCTATTATTTTGATGAATTTATCATTGTTCCCATCCATTGTATGTACTACATATATTTTAAAGTACAGTTCAAAACAGAAATCAATGCTGTGAATAGAAAATAGAGAACAAAGCTGTTGATTTGGTGATTATGAGATTATGAGGGTGGCATTTATGTTGTTTGATTTTCTCTGTACCTTAACTGATACTCCTTTTCTTTACGGTGTGCAATCTTTGTAAAGCCCTCTTTATCTGCTGCAGTCTTCTGCAGCATATCCATATGTTCCAGAGATCCTCCAGCTCCCAAGAAACAGCTTTTTAGATGTTTACGTGGACTGCAATGGGAACGGGGATTTAAAAGGCATTCAATGCCCATCAATTAGTTATTGCCATATGCACTGAAAAGTATAACATCTCCACTGAAAGGAAAGTTAATCAATGATTTGTTATTTTCATCAGGCATTCACTATCCAAGATTCTCTTTTCCCCTCCTTTTCAGAACCATGGTTTACCTTTTTCACACTTTTTTTGTCATCTTGCTTATAGGACAATCAGTTCTATAAAGTGCTGTCTCCCCTTCAACAGAATCGGGTACTTTTTTTCCCAATCGTTTATCATTTTTAAACTCTTGTATAAACAACAACAATAGCAAGAAATGTTCCATTGAACACATGGAAACCAGCCCTATTTGAAAGAAATACAATAAAGGGAAGGAAAGTACTATTTCCTTAAACTGCTTAGCAATTTCAAATTACAGAATAAATATTCTTTTGAGTGAAGCTGAGTCATTTCATCTTCCTCCACCTGAAGATTAGAATTGGCTGAATTCCTATTTCATGAGAGAAGAAGAGGCAAGGCAAAATATGAGAGTTGGAAGGGACCTTGAAGGTCTTCTAGTCCAACCCTCTGCTCAAGCAGGAAACCCTATACCAGTGATGGCTAACCTTTTTCCCATCGAGTGCCAAAAGTGGGCGGTGCCCAGGGAGGTTACACATCCACGTGCCCACACCCATAATTCAATTCACCCCACCCTCCCTAGAAAGGCTCTGGAGCCTGGAAAGAGTGAAAAACAGGGCTTCCCCACCTAAGCCCTCCATAGGCTGGAAACAGCCTCTTTCCCAACTTCTGGTGGGCCTGGAAGGCCCAAAAACCAGCTGGCCAGCACCTGCATGTGCATCAGAGCTGAACTAGGGCAATGCTCGCATGCCCACTGTCATGGCTCCCATGTCATAGGTTCGCCATCACGGCCCTGTACCATTTTAGACAAGTGGTTGTCCAGTCCCTTCTTAAATGCCTTCAGTGATGGTTAATAAATTCATGACATTTTGAGTTTGTGACCCCTGTGTTCATGGAAGGTTAAAATGTTTTAAGCACTTAGAGTTCACCTTTATTAAATGTTGGAATTTATATAATAGAACTGAGAGTAGAAATGATTTTTCACTAGTTCCCTCAAATGGATTATTTCTAGATGTGTCAAAATGGATGCCTACATAGGATATGTATGGAGTGCTTTTTTCCCTGTGCAATAATTATTATTGATCATTTAGTGAACCATATTAATGAAATCAGAACTGTGAGGAAAAATCATAACGGTAGAGATAAACCGCCCCGAGTCCTAGGAGATGGGGCGGTATAGAAGTCGAAAAAATAAAATAAAATAAATAATAAATAAATATGTTGTAGTGTTTCAGATGCTTGGGGGTTTATATTTATCTTCTTTGAAATTCACAAAATCTCCTTTATGAGCTTTAAACAATTCAATGTGCTCATACCTGTTTCAGCATGTCCTTTAAAATCCTGTGAAGAAGTAATTAGATTGAATAAATTATGCCAAAACATTTGAAAAAAACGATTCATTCTCATCCCACAATCCTGAAGCTGTATGTAGGAGCTATAATCTGATTCTCTTGCCGCTTTATGATGTATCCAGTCATGGATGAAGTTTTTATTTTTACTCCTAGCTAGAGTGATCTGCTTTCTTTAACTGAACAAATTTATTGGGATATAAAATTCCATGGGCTATAGGTCACTTCATAAAGTCAAATGTGGGGCCACAAAGGTTTATGTAATGACAAATGTAATTCATAATTAAGATATTACAAGATTCTCTGTTGTATAGTTGTGGAACGCACTGATATGCTGTGTTTGTTTAGACTTTTTTCTGTTCTTTGCTCATTACTGCATGCTGATTATTGCATTAACAGGAACACAGTGTATTCCAAGGAAGATTTTAAATCTTCAGGGAACTCTGGCAGTCCAAGGGACTTTGCAGCTTTCAGGACAAAGGAATTGTGGAACTCCCTGAGTTTGATCTGCCAAAACTCCCTAAGCTGGAAAAGATGTCTCTTTCTCTTCATTGCCCCACCCATCACTTTATTTTAGTTTTAATCTTTCCAGTTTCTCATGAGGCCCAAAGCTTTTTTCCTCTTGTCCATGCACAGACTTCTTAAATGCAAGCAGCATTTGTTTCTGTTTCAGCATTGGACTTCTAAATCATGTGCTAAGTCACTGAGATTCTTTATAATTTCTATTGTATTACTTATGTATAACATTGATGATTAATCTGTTAGTCAGTCAAACCATATTTCTTATTATAACAGCAATTTAAATAGAGCATAATTTGAAACACGAGGTGGTTTTAATACATACAAACACATAGCATGTCTGATCTTTTGTAATTTGTTAGTATTATATTAGGTTGGCTTCGGCAATGTTCTACATCTACATCCAGTTCTTTCTCCTTAATGAAGCTCCAGTGTCTCCCAAATGTGCTCTGGATAATGTAACCTTTATGGGTGATGCAGAGATTAAGAGAGAAATGCAACTTAGGTCTCTTGAATGGAAATCAATTCCTGCCTATAATTAATAGGCAGAAATAGAAAGGACACAATTTCAATGCAGTGCTTCAATAGTACCATTCAGTTTTGAAAATATACATTGAGTTCCAAGTATATTAGGCAATAGCGAACCACTATTAATTGTTTTTTTTACCATTTTGTCTATATTTTTGTAGGTGGGAAAGACAGAAGAAGTGGCCTCATTCTGACAATTCCATTATGCCTCGAACAAACAAATATGGATGAATTGAGTGTCACCTTGGACTATCTGTTAAGTATTCCAAGGTGATTTTTTAAAGACTTATTTAGTGACATAGTGTTACCTTCAGCAGTCATTCCATCAGTCTTGGATATTTTCACTTAATTTTCTTCTCTTACATGGCAATTTTTCCCCAAGATGTATGGCTGATACTGTCTGTCTCAAATTCAGAACCTCTCACCATCTTTGTGTCCTTCACTTATTTTTTCACTCTTATCTTATAAACAAATTAGTGGACTCTCTAGATTTATAGTCATTCCCTTTAATACACACAAACACACATACCTCTGAATAAACTTGAATTTAAACTGTTTATTTGAAACAAACAACTTTTTCTAGGCAGATACCAGTTACCCTTTCATTCATACTTTTTAACTAAATTGTACAGACATTATATATTTTAAATCCAAAAATTAAATTAACTTATTTTATCTTTCCTTATCTCATTCACATTCATCCATTGACAGTTAACCTCTTCCTCTAGATTGCATTCATTCAGATTGTTTCACAATTTTTCTCAAAGCTCCAGCCCAGTTGTGACCATTTATCACAACTTTACATGTATGTGTCAACGGCGTAAAAGTCCTGCTTTAATATCCAACCTTAACAGTATAGATGACTAAATTCAGACTTGTTAATTAAAACTATGCATTAGCTTCCATATTTTTATCTAATCCTATCCATAAGATCAGATCATATTCATATCATTCCCATTCCTTTTAACAAATATAGGGTACTTTTTAAAAAAAAATATTGCATACATCATTCAGTGTCCATTGTACATTATGACTTTATTGAATCAAAGCTTTCATGTAACATTGTTTAAAAAAAGAAAAGGATAGAGTAGTTTTTCAACTTTTGTTGAGTCTATGATGTACTATTCTTGCTAAAGGTAGGAATAGTGCTAGTTAATATAGTTAATAGTGCTAGTTAGCTAATTTTACACATGTTGCCCAAAACACAAAGAAATCTCATTTTTTCATCAAGTGTGCTGAAAATATGCTGTGCAGGTTATGATATCTAAAACTATTTCGCAAGTAAAGTTACTGTTACCCATGTGCCAGCAACTAGGAGATACATTCAGCTATATTTAAAATTGGTTGATATTTAATTATTTTTCAAAACAGTGTCAGGCTAAGATTTTAAATAGTATGGGGAGGAAATGTGAAGTATGAATTATGTGTTTATTCCCTCTTGCAGATTGTCACGTATATACTTATACTGTGTAGACAGTTTTAAGTAGTTGATACACATATAGCAGCCAACTTCTGCGTACACAAATGACATCTTCCTGCTTGCTCTTAACTAGGGCCCTTGGTCTGGCAACATTGTTTGTTCTGCTTTGTTTCTGTAAAGTTGCCTTTATCTATTCTCAGCCCGTTAATGAACTAGTACTTCCATATTTGGCTGACCTTCAGCCAGTTCTGTCTCAAGACAGTATAGTTTTAATAAAACTGGGGATGACACTAACTTTTGTTCTTCCTTAGAATTAATAAAAGGAAAGTCAAAGCAAGTGGAAAAAACAGATTTTGGATCAAGTGACTTTTCCCTCTGAAAATTCTTACACTATTTTTTATGAAAGAACATTAAAAAACATAGACACAAGAAAAATGTAGTTTGGTATAGGGAAGTAATAAATGAGGTGGAGCGTAGCAAACATTTTTAAAGCAGCAACTTAAATATATGAGATAATATAAGACATTGCACACACATATGCCTATATATATATATATTTATTTTTTATAGTGAAAAGTGTAAAGCCAGAGGATTTACTGTTATAGTGGATGGTAGAAAATCTCAATGGAATGTTGTAAAGACTGTGGTGTTAATGCTACAGGTAAGACTTACTTTATATGAATCTTAGAAAAGAATTTAGTTTTCTAGAATTCTTCAATATCTGATAAGGTTCACACATAATGATATTTATAATAATAAAAACAATAATGCAGCTGGGCTTTGATTTAATAAAATAAGCAAACTGATGCTTTACATTATTTTCAATAAATCATGGTTTGAAACTTCCAGTATATTCATATATTTTCAATTGCTTTAAACATAGTTTGCTTTATATTTGTATTGTAAATGCTGACTGTATGCTAAACTGTAGGTTGCAGACTTGAACGTGCAGTCTGCATCTGAATCTTCATAACATGCAGAGAATCAGGTATTCCAGTTGCTCTCTGCAGGAAATGCATGTGGTCCTCACTTAATGATTGGATGCTTAGTGACTGTTATGACAGACACCCCACCCACCTACCCAATACTTTTTTAGTTGCTCAGCAACTGACACAAATTTATGGCCTTTTGTAGCATCCTATAATCAGTGGGGCAGTAGCCTAGAGGAGAACACACTCACCTTACACTTGGGAGGCTGAGACTTCAATCCTAGACAGCAACTATTGTTTCTCTTATTGGCGGAAAGAGAATATCTGCTGCAAACTCCACATAGGCATCAGGAAGGGCATCGGCCAGTAAATGCTCAGCTACATTCAGTTGCCCCAACTCTACCCCGATGAAAGGGATTACAGGGTTGTAATGGTGTTTACTTCTGGTCTCCATGAACAATATATTTATTTGTTTGTTACTAATATATGTTTGTTTAACAACCACTGCATTTGCTTTATGATTGCCACATGCATTTTACAACTGTTGTGTTCAATCAATGATCATCACAATAAATGTCATAAAATCAGATCAGTCATACGATCATGTGCTTAAAGATGTGCTTGACTTTATGACCATAATTCTGGGCATAAATTGAGGACTAAATGAAAATTTTGGCCCATTTAAAAGTGGGTAAAACCCAAGAAAAAGTTTTAACTGTCACTGGGATGAGCTGTGGGTTCATTGTTTCCTACAACATCTCATTCAAATTTGAAATGTCTAAAGACCTAGGGTGTTCCTATAATTAAAGCAGAAGAGCATCTCCTTTAGTAATTCAATTTCTGTAGAAATACTGTTGATAGAAAGTGCTAACCTTGAATTTTTCTTGATTTAATTTTGAGTTTCTGGTTCAATTTTTTTCTCATTTCCTATGTATTTCTATCTAAGATAGGAAAGAGCATACTTTAAGTTTTATTTTATCCTTGCTTCAACCAATAAATTAAGGTATTTTATTTCTTCAAACCGCTTTAATGCAAAATAATATTTAAAATACTGTGAGCAATATCTTTTTAGAGATTCTGAAAGATTTGTAGATCACTACTAACTCGTGTTCTACCCAGATATCCCCCTTTTAACCAAACTGCTGTTTTTCCATAATACACTTTATCTATAATTCTTCTACATTCTTCTACACACGTTGCATGTATGCATTTTGATATTTCAATTTAAGAGATTTAACATTTCATTTTTTAATGTTTTTCCTTAATAAAAGTTTGATTTTATTCATTTCTTGTGAGTTTAATCTAGTTCCCAAGAAAAGTCTATATCCTATAGAGATAGATGGCAGCAACAATAGCTACCAAACTGCTGTTCCAGAATAGAAAGGAGGGACAGCATGGGGCATTCAGAGGGCTTCTGGTTTGAGCTCCCAGCTTCCAATGCCACAGGCATAGCCTTTATCAGAACATTGGCTTACTCTAGGTTTTATATATATATTTCTTCTGGGTTCTGGAAGAAGAAATTGAAAGTTACTTAACCATATTAAGAAATGATAACTTTGATTGTCTGTAAAATTGACATTATTATTGACAAAATTGATTATTCCCAGGTTGTTGAATAAACTGGATTTGAAACAATTCTTAGGTAAATATTAAGCCACAAACTCATGAAGTTTTCCCAGAAAGAGTACTAAGCTATAGTCAATGTCATGTTTATAACATTTGAGAGTTTAACATTTTAACAGAACCCATGGTCTCTATAATATGTACCACTTTCATGGGGCCCCAGTATGTCTCATTTTATATTCTGGCCTGCAAAGAATATATTGTAGTTTATGTAGGATTTTTAAGAATCTCCATAATTATCACCAAAGGTGCAGCATTTCTTAACATTTTTAATCTGTTGTTTTTGTAAGATGGTCTATTTCGCAACTCAATTTTTACATATATTTTGCATTTTTTATACAAATATTATGTTTGTCATACTTTTTAAAAAGGATGGGGCTTAACAGAAGTAGAAATAAAAGCAGACCCATGGGAGAAAAAGAACTCTAGGAAGAAGTAGGCAGAAGGTGAAGTTCTAGCAGAATTTTATTAGCCCTATTTTTATTCTTTGTTCAGCTTCATTCAAATGACTTTTTTTGGCTTTAGGAAAATCTTTAACAGATGTTGGTTTAATGCAGTTTGACATTTTGATCCCAGACCATTTTTATTAACTGTCAAGATACAATGCTTCTTTCTTTTTTAAAAACTTGGAGGATGTATGCTGTCATAACCATGAAATAATAACTGATTGTTCCTGCTATCTGCCTGTTTAATGTTACATACATGTTCAGTTAGAGATAAAACTAAGAAATAGCTTCACAGGAAGAGGAAACAGTTGGAGGTATTACCTCTTATTGGTGAATATAAATGGTTCTGTTTCTTCTGAGTTCCTAGGATTGCAGTATTAATATACAGTATCTCTCAAAATAGTTTAAAATTGTTTTGAGGATGATTGTAATTTACTAATGTTATTTTCTTTAAGATGGTGTCCATGATACCTATTTTCTTCATTGTGCTAATCTATACATTACTTTTTACAAACATTTGGTGCTATATAAGGAGGTGTTTGTAACTCCATTATGTTTTTGCAGTTAGTAAGACATTTAATTGTGTATCTTTTATTATTTTAGAATGTTGTTCCAGCTGAAGTATCCCTTGTTTGTGTAGTAAAACCAGATGAATTCTGGGATAAAAAGGTCACACATTTTTGCTTTTGGAAAGAGAAAGATAGACTTGGCTTTGAGGTATGTATATTTATTTATTTCTGGCTTAACTATTGCACTTAAACTATCATTGCATGGATTTAGAATACATATATAATTCCTAATGAATGCCAATCTGGAAAGAGTTATTAAATGATTCCTAAAGTATTACACTGTAAATGTTTCATAACACTAACTACCATATTGTGACCCATTATTGAATAATCAGCATTGCTCTGATCCCTTGATTCTATGGAAATTTTGGCTTGTTACATTTGAATTTTCTTAGTCAATGATTTCCATTTGAAATCAGTCCCTTGAAATACTTTTGCCATGAACTTAATTACCAGTTTCTCTTACAAATAATGCCTTGTGTAACCAGATCCTTCTAAGATTAATTTTTCATTCATTTTAATTGTTCATGGAAGGTGAAGTAGTACTTCGTCCAATATATAAGATATCCTGCTTTGCTCATCTCGAACTCTTCTGTTTGTCAAGATGCTCTTTCTGCATTTAGTAAAGGATACAGGAGAGTTGGGTGGCTTATAAACCTGATCTAGCCATGATTATTCTCAGTTGGGTTGGCTTGAAATAAGACCCCTCCCCCTCTAAATTTTCATATTTAGGGGCATCAAAGGCAACGAGCGTTTGCTCCCTCTCTCTTTCTACTTGGTGAAAGTTATCTCTGTGGAGCAGAGAAAATAAGGCGCAATCACACTTCAGAATACATCTTTGAATTTGTTCTGTTGAGGGCAATCCAGTACCATCTGGGCTCTTGGTTTCCTTGTGGCAAGCTTCCATAGTTTGATAGGATTGATTCATGCCCCGTCTCTGTCATGGCATTGTTTTCCTTCCAAGCAAATTAGTAAAAGGCCTAGAGAAAAACTACTAAGGCACTAATGATCCATATTCTATCACTTTCAGAAATGTGGACAGTTTTTATTATTTTACTCGAAGGACTGATTTTCTGTCAGTGATTGCATTATAAAAATGTACTTAATTTCATTCAGTACAGAGGCATTTAATTAAGAATGTGATGGCAGCCATGAGGGTAATTTGTTATAACTAAAACTCAGTTATGAACATAAAAGCAAAATGATTGAAGTTAAATCCAGGCATGTTGATTTTAGTAACTTCATTATACTGTTGTCAGTTGACAACAGTGAAAATTTGAGAACTGTGTATGTGTGCTAAAAGTTACATTGGAAAAATAGCATGTTTAAACTAGCAAGGTTTTAAGAGCTGGCAGCTCTTTCCTCACCCCCACCCCAACTCAAAGCCGCTACCATTTTTGGTATATTAGGACACAGCTATGCTTAAATATGACTGGTAAGGGTCTCCCCCCCCCCCCGACTCTTTAGATGTCTTTATTCATTTTAACTATCCATCTTTTTTCTGAATTTTAAAAAATATATTGCTGGAGATGAAATAATGCTTGATGGTATTGTAAGGTACTGTAGGTTCTTAATATGTTCTCTGCACAGAATCCCTCAGGATATTACTCAGTACCCTTTTTTCTCTTATTTTAATGCAATATGGAAAACATACTTCTATAAATAAACATAGAGCAACATTTTTTTAAATAACAAAATTTGAGTTGCTAGCTCTGGAAGTTCCTTATTTTTTATACTGTCTTAATAAAGATATTTCCTGTTGGGAACTCTAAGGGAGGCCAGTATAGATCTATACTGGCCACCCTTAATTTTAAAATATTAGCAGAAAAACAATTAACCAACATATATACAGCACAATGTTGTCACTAATTTCTGCCTGGATAGTCTCTTGAGATGAGCTGAAAGGCAAAAAGGGAGCTTACATTGTTCCCTCCCATAATTGGACAACCATAATTGGGCAACCAAGTATCTCCATAATTACACACACACACACACATATATCAGCAGAAAACAATTAACCAATATAACAAATGCTATTAAAATATACTTATAATATTGATTACATTAATAGCTTTTCATACTTTTCATATTTTTCATGCCTTCCTCTTAGATTTCTTCCTGACTCTTATTTTGATGTACGGTTAACCAGTGATATTTTTTCCCATGTCTTAAAATATACTGAATCTTCCTTACCTTTAATTTCTAAAGTTAGTTTATCCATTCCTGCACATTCTAGAATTTTTGAGATTACTATCTGGGGCGTGTCTCCCAGCCCTATGGAGATCTTGTCCTAAGATGAGGTTGGCCCTCACTCTTGCTGGCATTCTGGAAGAATTTAAGACTGGACTCTCTCAACTGGCATGTGGACTCAAGAATGGGATGCAGCCTTGGGAGTGGCTGTTGGCCTGAATATACCCTCTCCGTGTTTTTAACTTTGTTCACTTTTGTCCAGACCTTTATTTTTATTTTTATTGTTTTTTAATTGTTGTTTACTTATAAACCTCCTGGAGTCAACTGAGTGAGACGGGTGGGCATATAGGTTTTCATCCTTTTAATTTAGAGTGGTATTTCTAATTATTTTTATGAATTTGGATGGTTTTATTATGCACACTGCTTAAGAGTCGCTACATGAGAGACAAATATTTCTTCCAAAGTTGAAAGTCTGAATTGTAAAAATGTGCCAGTCATTGTAGATATCAGCATGATGGCACACATTTCATGTTCATGTTCACCTTACCTTTCTGGTTCATGTTGTTTCCATTTTGCAGAGACCAATTTCATCTTTCCCATTTAGTTAATTTTTATTTATTGAAGTCTGGTTCAAGTTAGTCATGGGTGCTAAATAGCAGGAAACAACTTAATATGAGCGTGTTGGAGAGAATATAGAATATTAGGCTGTGCAGACTGAATTAGAATGAAGGGCTGTAGTTAAATGGATACTTTAAAAGAACATGATATCTTTTCTTTGTTTTTATAATTATCACTGACTGTTTTTCAAATGAAGGTTTCCTTAATTAAAGCTTTAGAAATCTACACCTGTTCCAAATCCCCCACAGTGCTCAATCATATGCAAGAGTTTTGTTGTACTCGGAACTGCTACATAAATGTAGAAAGAGACTCCCATGCAAGAGAACATCTGTTTCACAGTCTATCCACATGAGTAGTTGTAGTAGTAGAGTAACATTGGAAATATTTATTTGAGAAAAGTGCAGGATTTCTGAACAGGGCAACTGGAGTCGTGCTGAAATCTTTGCTCTGAAAATCAACTGCTTTGCATTTCTTCCCCTTAGGATTTCCTTGTCCACAAAATCTATTTTCTTATTATGTTTTTATCTCACTCTACTACAAGGAAGTCACAGTAGCATGCTTGATCTCTCTCCTGTTTTATTTGCATGCTATCCTTTGCATTAGGTTGGGAAGGAATTGAACTGTGATAGCCCCAACATCATCAGTCTCAGACTCCAACTGTAGGCAGTTTTAATGGTTCAAAGAGAATATCTCTTGCTGCTCCTAATTTGTCCCTCTTGCTAGTCCAGAAGGGCTTGTCTTAGTGAGCTTCCTAGTATGATGTATTCCTAAAGTTATCATAAGGGATTGGGTGTTTGGTCTTTGAAGATTTACTTAAGGAGTGCAGAAACAGCAGCCATCCAGTTGGTCCTGGAATAGAATTCCTCAACATTGGACAGATTGATTAGATCTGCACAGAATAGAATAGAATATATGTATTTTTATTGGCCAAATGTGACTGGACACACAGGGAATTTGTCTTGGTGCATAGGCTCTTAGTGTACATAAAAGAAAATATACATTCATCAAGAATCATAAGGTACAATATTCATAGGATACACATAAGCGATCAAATCATATTAGGAAACAGTCAATATAAATCATAAGGATACAAGCAAGAAAGATATAGTGGGTGGAGATGGGTGATGGGAATTATGAGAAGATTAATAGTAATGCTGAGTTAGTAAATAGTTTGACAGTGTTAAGGAAAATATTTGCTTAGCAGAATGATGGCGTTCGGGGAAAAAACTGTCTTTGGGTCTAGTTGTTCTGGTGTGCAGTGCTCTGTAGCGCCATTTTGAGGGTAGGAGTTGAAACTCCTGTATGTCCAGGATGTGAGGAGTCTGTAAATATTTTCACAGCCCTCTTTTTGACTCATGCAGTATACAAGTCCTCAATGGAAGGCAGGTTGGTAGCCATTGTTTTTTTTCCCACAGTTCTAATTATCCTCTGAAGTCTGTGTCTGTCTTGTTGGTTTGCAAAACCAAACCAGACAGTTACAGTTGAGGTGCAGATCACAGACTCAATAATTCCTCTGTAGAACTGTATCAGCAGCTTCTTGGGCAGTTGGAGCTTTCTGCGTTGGCACAGAAGCTGCATTCTTGTTCTGCAATATCAAGATGGCACAAGTTCCTCACACTGTTGCCTTACATCAGACAATAGCAGAATTGTACAGGAGGCATAAAGATTATGTTGTCCTAATTCTTCAGTCAGCGCAGAATCTTTAGTGTCAGCTTCAGCTGCTGCATCCATAACCCTCCTAGTGTGGCTTAAACATTTCTCATTAAGGAAATCATATTGCCTACTGGAATAGCCTCTTCTGTTATTGAGCAATTCTTAACAGACTACTGGGAAGGTTCTTCTGATGTTTTTTTAATCCTTGGAATTTCTACTTATTTCAGCTCATTAAAAAGTACTCTATAGCAGCATCCCCGGGGGGAGGGAGGGAGAGGAGTACAATGTCAAAAAACACCTACATGTTCAACACCCCATTTCTTTATACCTACATGCAACATACATAAAAACAAGGCAGACCTTCAGTCATGCAGTTGTAGTGGCCAAATTGACATTTTTGTGTACCTATCCTGTGGAGCTTCCTGTATTCCTGTATTCCATTGCTGTCTCTATTTAATCCCATAGTATTCCATCAGGGCAAATCTTCCTTTCTGATTTATTTTGTGTGTTTGTTTATATGTGTAAGGAAAAGAAACGTTGGAATCCAACAGGAGCAAGGGATCTCTGTATCAAAACCAGATCTGGAGTATTCAGATTTTTCTGACCTAGAATTTCCTAATACTGCTTGCTTTTTTGATTTAGCCAGAGGCAGAATGTCAGTCTTTTGTAACTGTATCAAGCTCACCTTATCCGGAACCATAATATTGCTTGCCAGATTTTCATGCTAATAAGATTTGCTCTTATAACCTGTGTTGGGCAAAGGTATAGACATTTGTAGATGACAGATAACAGAAGCAGTTAAAGTGAATTGTTGGCCGGGGTTAAATATATATATGTGTAAACTAAAGGAAAATGCCAGGATGCACTTCCTTACCCAGGCACCAAGGTACACATCTGATTGGAGCTCTTGTTTTTTAAGGTATTCTTCCTATCTACCTGAGTAGAATGTCTACTCAAAATGAGTAGGTGGGGCTAGTGCAAATTATGAGATTGTTGAGAACCAGGAAGCTATTGTGAGCTGTCACATAATAGCTTTCTATAATGGGACAGCTTTCCAGGGACATGATTCTAGACCAAGCAGCTCTAAACTTTAACTTACATCAGGGGTCCCCAAACTCTGGTCCATGGACCAGTATTGTTCCGTGGCCTGTCGGGAACCAGTCTGTACAAGCAGTAGGCAAGTGAGCAAAGCTTTATTTGCACACTTGTAGGAGCTAGGTTGCGTATGAAACCATCCCACCCACCCCGGGTATGTGGAAAAATTATGTTCCACAAAACTGGTCCCTAGTGCCAGAAAGATTGAGGACCACTGACTTAGATCAAAGTGCTTTTATTTCAAAATTTAGAGGCCCTAGAAGGAAGGGCTTATTCTTCCAAACAGCCAGAAACATTTTAGTTGTCAGGGTTCCGATGGATGCCCTAATTAAATCATGAGCCTCGAGCCAAGTTTATTAGGAGCTTCATGTCAGCAGGTTCCCAGGTTAAGCCAGCTCTGACCCTACATAATTTACGTTCCAGTTATGACCCTGTTTTCCCCCCTCCCCCCAGGGTGTTTCATCAATCACATTCACCAACAGAACAATTTTCCAGGTTGTAGAGGTCACTCCCCTCGGCTGCTGTAGGAAACCCTGGGATACAGCCTTGAGAGAGATAAGCTTGGAATGTGAATCTCTCTTTGGCTGCTGTGTCATTTCACTGGTTTCCAACCCACCCACCCCGGCCTATGGCAACTTGAGAGCAGGCTAGGGATGCTTTGCAAGTTGACATTAATCTGCAAAGAAGGTATGTCCCACAGAAGACCTTCACAGTTATCCTATCCAAAGTCACAACAGATATTTACGCAGAAATTTACAATTCAGTCACTTTTGAGGCTGGCCTTCCCCCGTGATGTGAATACAGACTGATTTTAGAACTGTTGTGATAACACACCTCATAATGTGAGAGGGTTAACCTACAACACACTATTTCTACTTCAGCTTCCATTCCCCCTGATGGTCCTTTCACATTTTAGAAGTGAACATTAATAGTGTGCAAAACACATCCTATTCTCTAGATGCCTGCATGTGAACTTCAGACAAGTCCTAAAAATAATATTCCTATTATCAAGAGCCAGGGTGTCGGTGGCAAGTCTAATTTTTCCCCTGCCAAAAATATGGAAGCGAGTGTGTTGGAGACTGCTAATTAATTCATTGCCTATGCAAAACCGCCTGCTCCAAAGAATTGTTGAGAAGTTTTATGTCTATGCATTTGCCTAACTCCGAGACCCATTTAATATTCTAATTCCAGTGTTTCCATTTAATGCTAATAGATTTTATACATGAATATGAGAATATATTCTAACAGAATATGAATAAATCAAGTTAGGAAGGAAAAGTCACATTAAGAAGCTTCTCATATCAACTGAGATATGGGAGTGTCGCCTCACCAAGCTTCAGCCTATGGGCCATTTCGTGTCTCATGCAGAGCAAACTGTAATCCATAATATCTACCATCTGAACTGTAGCTTTAAACACTTAGAAGGACATAAAACACCAAATAAAGCAGTGCTCGCTTTTCATTAACGGTGCATGAGATGCCACTGTGGGAATATTCTGGTTTCTTAAACGTTTTGAAATGTGTACTGTACTTAACTATATTTTACATGTGCTCTTAGCTGAAATATATAAAGAAACCTAACATTTTTCAAAAGGCATTTCAGGTTAATGGAGCCAGTTGCCTCTTTCTAGAGCCAGTATTTTTCAACAATCAGAAACCCAAAATGTGTTTTTCCTGTTCCTCCATTTGACCACAAACTACCTGAAAAACGTGTTTTAGATTCAAAGCTGAACAGATTGTCCATCTATCTATCTGTCTGTCTGTCTGTCTGTCTGTCTGTCTGTCTGTCTGTCTGTCTGTCTGTCTATCATCTGTCTGTCTGTCTGTCTGTCTGTCTGTCTGTCTGTCTGTCTGTCTGTCTGTCTGTCTGTCTGTCTGTC
>JANHFP010002453.1:462544-473618 GCA_032468135.1 Calamaria suluensis | reverse complement strand
CCTAAATAACATTTTCACCTACAAGCAGGTATCTCACGTTCTACAAAGACCGACCTTTCCTTGGATTAGTACAGCACAGTTCAAACGCTTCCCACTTAACCGGATTTCTGTTTTCTACCAAAATAGGAGGACGAGAATGGAGGCTCATGCTTAAGGACTGGGGGGGGGGGGGATGTTGAAAGGGGATAAAAATCTCCTTTAGGAGATTCCAACCATAATATCCATGATCAGGGGTGGGGGGGATGAATAAATCATATTATTCAAATAATACAGATCATTAGATATTTTTTATATATAAATATATAGATATATCTCAAAGTTTTTAAACAAATAATTTTGAAGTATTGTAGTTTTCAGAATGCTGACAGGCTACATTCCTTATAACAGGGAGAATGTGTTTTAATCTCTTGGAGAGCTTTTGGTACATTTTTTGGTTAGCAGACTCGGAGAAGAGTTTTTAGATGTTCCAGAAACATTTCCTCATTCTTAAGTCTTCAAAATTGCGTTTGCTGCTCTAGTCTACATTTTCCCACAAACCCAATGTAGGTAACAGACTATCTCCTTCCTATATAAGCCTTGATGAAAATGGTACAGTCAGACTGTTAGCATGGTGCTTCATGTGTATGTGCTGCCAGTAATGAGATTCTCCTTTTATTTTATTTTTAGGCATACAAAAAACTCATTCCTTACATCAACTGTAATTCCATCATTCCACGTCTGTTGATGCAGACAATAAAATGTTATGTAGTCAGTACTTATTACTGACATTATAGCATTCTCTAATGCAATAAAACTGCTGGTTGTTCACACTGGTGATACATGTTGCCATGGGCTACGTGTTTTTGCTTCCCCTTTATATGCAGATACAATAAGTCCAGTTCACCCAATCCTGGCTCTACCTGTATATTTTTTATCAGCAAACACCCTACAGATGTTCAGTGGTCACTACCACACCAGTGATGTAAATTGCCTTCCATGATCATCAACCCATCACTGTTCAAAACAGTAACCAGGAAAGACTTTCTATCACTTTAAGAACAACTGAAGTCATTTTTTTTGTTAACTCCCCTGTTTTCCCCAATATAAGACATCCCCTGATACTTGGCCCAATTGGGTTTTTGAGCACATGGCAATAAGGCCAAGCACTTATTTCAAGGTTCCAAAAAATATAAGGCAGGGTCTTGTTTTCGGGAAAACATGGTCACTACAAGGTAAATTGGTGATAATCTTACAGAATTCCTGGTGCTTACTAAATAGAAATGCAATTGGTGTTTTTTAAAGTGTGGTCCTCGGACCCTGGGAGTCCACCAAGACCCTTTCAAGAGTCGTCAAAATGATTTGCCTGCTTATATTGAAAAATCATACAATTAAAATCCCGTCAAAACCTTGTGAGAAGTGGTAACAGCAGCAAATGGGCCAATTAAAATAAATTAAAATTAACCTATACACGTAACCCAATACTAACAAAGGCTGTTTTGCAGTCCTCCAAAGGTTTTAGTAGTGAAAAAGAGCGGCAAAAACATTTTAAGAAACGATGCAGTAATAATGCCAGAGTACAGCACTATCGGTTGCCATTTCTTTTGTAGATGTATATTCTTTTCATCTATTGAGACAATTAACAAAGTCATTTGGATAATAATTTACCATTTTACTTTGTGGTAAATCTCAACTCACTAGTGCATTGTCGTTTAAGATAGCAACTGAAAAAAATATTTCTGGTTAATGGCCATCTAGTCACTTTCAGTTCTTTGCAACCACATGGATAGTTATCCTGTTTTTATGAGCAGGTGGACGTATTTGGAAGTTAGTGTGTTGTGGATATTACAAAATATGCTGTTAGGGTGCAGAGCTAGTCAGAAAGCACCCATTAATCAAAAGGTAAACCAATGAGATTGTTCCATACAAGCTTCTCTGGTCTTCAAAGATGCATGCTAACATTTCAATTTCTCTAAAAGATGAAGCAGTCCACCTGTGAACCATCCATACAATAGACAAGAATTGAGCTTAAGGGGATGTTGAATTTTGAGGCTCGCACTGTGTGTTGCAGATGCTTCCTTAATTTGCTCGTTTTTTTTAATTTAAAGGTTCCAGGAACAGCATTTGGTGGGCATAGAAACCCTGCTGCTTAGAGATGTTTCCCTCAGCAAAAGAATTCTAATGGTAGAAGGACCATTTCCCTTTGTAATAACGCACCAATAGTCAAGAGTTTGCTTTGCGAATACAAACAGGGATTTAAACTGCAAAAATTAAGTATCCAGAAGAACAACACCACATGTGGAAGTGCACAACAGGGCTACACTAGTCTAGTGGATTAACATCTCTGAACTTTATTTTACTTTTACTTTTCTCACACAACTTTCGTTCACCAAGTCAGAAAGATTCATGCACTGAAGAGATTTATTAAGGGAGGAAAGTTGTCTTGGCCACAATAAGCCAAATGAATGATACCCTATGCAAATAAGCTAATTTTTTATTTATCAGAATTTCTGATTACGCATTTTGGAGTTTTCTACAGTCCATTCAGATTAATGAACTTGAAGAGTCATGCTGTGTATTCTCAGCAGCTCCACTGATTTTGGTACCTTTGAATAAGACAGTTGGACATAAACAATACAAATGTGATATGCTCCATCTTTCACTTAGAAGTGGAATAGCCTCCGAAAACTTTTGACTGGCATACCAGCCTTCTGAAAAGGTGGTTCAGAACAGCATCCCTTTAAACACATCTTAAGGAGGGATTATGGAACTCCCATCCCCTCTCTTGAATAAGCATACTTTTATTTTCCCCATCAAGGAAAATAAAAAATGCTTAATAACTAGCATTAGCTAGAACTAAATTTTCAGAGAAAAGCATTTTCATGAATAATTCATTCAAATTTCACATCTGCAAGATTAGTCATCCAAATAAAATGCTAATGTCAAAAACATGCACCGTCTATAATATTCTCATCAAGCAATATTTTTGCATATAATGATAAATGGTTGAATTAGCAGCAATGATTTTTTTTAAAAAAAAAATCTTCCACACCATGTGAAAGGACGGTAAAAGGATGTATATTGAACTGCTATAGATTTCTGATCAATTGATGCAACAGAAATTCTGAAGTAAAATAGCATTATTCCTGAAAACTACTAAATATCATCCCCAAATTTTATTTAAAGTATACATACTATTTAAAGTATTTGCTGATAAAGGTAAACGTAAAGGTTTCCGTCACACATATCTGCTAGTTGTTTCTGACTCTAGGAGGCGGTGCTCATCTCTGTTTCAGAGCCAAAGAGCCAGTGCTGTCCGAAGACATCTCCATAGTCATGGCTAGAAGGACTAAATGCCAAAGGTGCACGGAATGCTGTTACTTTCCTACCAAAGGTGGTCCCTATTTTTTCTACTTGCATTTTTACGTGCTTTTGAAACTGCTAGGTTGGCAGAAGCTGGGACAAGTAACGGGAGCTCACCACATTACATGGCACTAGGAATTCAAACCGCTGAACTGCCGACCTTCCGATCAAAAAGCTCAGCTGTTTTATCCGCTGAGCCACTGTATCCCCCTTTTTTTGGGTAGCTGTATTTTTATGCAAATTTGACATATATTCTGTGTCTCCCCTTTTATTTTACAATCTCATTCTGCTCATTTCTGTAGGCAATAGAATGGTTAAATGAATTATTAGATGCACTGCTGAAGACTCATACCCGTTTGGGAGATGATGCCCAAGAAACCAAAATTTTGTTGGAAAAACATAGGAAATTTGTTGATGTAGCTCAGGTATGTTTGCATTTTTTGTAGCAAGTTAGTTTTCTATTAAGTTTTGCTATCTGTATTTAAAATGGGAATTTTGGTTATTTGCTGAGTAGTATACTAATTAAAATTATTGCTGTCAATCATGGTTAGATGTAAGAATATTGGCCAACTGAAACCTTACTTAATTTAGTTAATTTAGTATTTTTATTGTTTATTAAATTTATTGCCTCCTTCCCATCTTACCAAAGGGTAAATAGGTTGCTTATAATGTTAAAATGGATAAAACTATACAAAACCCATATATAATACAATTAAAAACTGAAAAAAATGCAATTCTCAACCCTTACTAAAAGATGTGGAGGGAGGGAGTAGGCTGAGTTATTAATCGACCATCCATTTATTAATTTGTACATGTCAAAATGCTCTTCGACTATTATGAAATGCTTGATTTCATTCATTAATTCATCTTCCATGAATATGAAATGGATACAAACTGTACTTGGGGCCACAGTTTTATTCTTCAAGTCATGCCTCTTAACTAGTTAGCAAGGATTTAACAGTTTTAGTATTCAGATTAACAGCCAAGCATCATTTGTCAGGGATTACTAGGCAGAAGAAAGAAGTGTTAATGCTGTGGTAATGAGGCTTGATGTTAAGATTGAAATGAGGATGGGGTGGCAAATGAGAAGAGGATGATTCAATAACACCAGATCCTTCTAGAATTTCCATAACTGCCAAATAAAATAAAATGTGACTCTATGCACTTTCAGGTCTCTTGACCGAGAGCAGTCCAGCTAGGAAAGTCCAGTTTCCTTTTGTTGCTGTATCCTTTTCCCTATTTTGATGTTCCTGCAAATAAAAACGGCATGGAAAGTCAAACTTGTTTTTAATAGGCCGAAGGAAAGCTATAATGTCTTATGATTCATGTGTTACTGAAGCACTTAAATCTGCACCAACACTGAAAATGATCACCTTAATGTCAATTTTTCTTTTTCTAGAGTACTTATGATTATGGGCGACAGTTACTACAGGCTACTGTGGTTTTGTGTCAGTCCCTGAGATGCACTTCTAGATCATCGGGAGAAACGCTTCCAAAGCTGAACCGCGTATGGAAACAATTCACAATCACTTCAGAAGAAAGAGTAACAAGGCTAGAGATGGCTGCAGCTTTCCATTCAAATTCAGAAAAAGTGAGTTTCTGCGGTTGATTCCAGTAACATTGATGTAACATTTTAAAGTATGCTTTTTATGTGTTCATTTCTATTTAATAAAGTTTGATCATGTGCACACGGAATGTTAAAATTCATGGTGTGATTGGCATCAAACATTTTTTTCGTTGTGGAACTGTTGGTGGTCTCAGAGAGAGAGCCATGCATTTCAGAAGAACTTCTGTATGATTAGAATCAACATTTAGCAATAGCGCTTAAGTTTACGTACTGCTTCACAGTGCTTTACAGCCCTCTAAGCGGTTTGCAGAGTCAGCCTATTTCCCCCAACAATCTGGGTCCCCATTTTACCCACCTCGGAAGGATGGAAGACTGAGCCAATCTTGAGCCAGTCAGGATAGCTGTTTCATTTAAGACAGGGCTGTCCAAACTTGGCAACTTTAAGACTTGTGGACTTTACCTTCCAGAATTCTGGGAGTTGAAGTCCACAAGTCTTGGCAAGTTTGGACACCCCTGATTTAAGATGAATCTGCATGCTTAATTGGAATGTTCATCCTTAATACAGATAGTCCTCTCTTAACAGTGGTAGTTGGGACCAGCAATATTGTTGCTAAGTGACAGTCATAAAACACAATATCGTGGGACCATTCTGACTTAGGATGGCAGTTTCAGCAGTCTCAGTTATTATAATTAAGTGGACCCCTGCAGTCACAGTGTCCTGTAGTCACGTCACCAACATTGGAAACCTGCCTGTTTCCCCATTGATTTGCTTGAATGGCACCTGATCAAAGGACATTGTAACATAATGCGAACTGGTTGCCAAGCACCCAAATTGTGGTCACATTGTCCTCAAGGGAACTGCAACTATAAGGACCTATTACAAGGTCTCTCCTTCAGTGCCATTTTAATTTTGAATAGTCATTGAATGAGTGGTTGTTAACAAGAACCACTTAATCTGTGCAAGCTATGGTTAGCCTATTTAGATAATAGATCATAATACAAAATTATTGCTAGTCTCTTGATTGATTAAGTGCTGTAAGGTGGATGTGGACTCTTAGCAACCACAATCATAGATTTTCTACAGGATGATCTATTCTCAATATAATCTTTTCAGTTTCAACAGTGCATTTACTGCTGTGTAATTGAAGTCTTATTCACCTTACTCCTCTTTTTCCTTTCATTTTTTCCATAGCATTATACACTAGACTGTATTGTCTAATTATTGCTCTCAGAACTAAAAGTTTTCTCCCATTTTTCCTTTACAAAAAGGAAATTGGTTTTGCATTCTTTGTTGAAGCCAATGCAGTTCTGCTGTGTACAGCATGCACAGACTTCATTAGCAATTCTGTATAGTTCCTTTAAAATAGCTGTATTTTGACTTTATGTATTAGTTAGTTTTTTAAAAAATCTGTGACTCCATCACAGACAGAACTATGAGAAATACCTCATAGTCACACTTTGACAATGTGCTAGAACTTTTCCAGGACTTCAGCTGATTCAGTAGTCCATCTGTTATGTCTAAGAATACAGAAAACATTACAAGAATGCATAAGAGTATAATTTCTTTTTATTGCAACTTACAGTTTGACATTGTCCACCCCCCCTCCCAAAAAAAAAACCAAACATGTTATTTTATTACAGGTTTTGCAAGAATGCCCAGATGAGTCTGAATCTATATATGATCAGGAACAATTTGATGAGATTGAAACTGTTGGAAAATCCCTTCTGGATAGATTAACAGTTCCAGTGGTTTATCCTGATGGGTATGTAGTAGGCCTTGCATTGCTCACTACGCAATGCAAAATATTTCATTATGCATAGCAATACATTTTAAAAAGCAGATATGGCAACAGAACAGACCAAATTAAAATTGAGTAGCAGCAGATCTAGTTCCACATTGGTTTGCACTTGGCCAAAGCAGGTGATTGGGAGAGGGGGTGGGCGGAGAAGGGATGGATGAAGTCCTTTAGAACATCTGTGGTGTTCCATATTCAGGAACTCCAGAGGCGTCTGTAAGGGGAGTAACTGGGAAGGTGAACGATGAAAGTCATTATATGCCATCACAATGCAGATGCTTCCCCTCCTTTGTATATGCCTTGTGATATTGCATGCCTGTGTAATGAGAGTGCAATGCTGCTTTCATTATTTTGACAAAAGCTTCCTGACTTATATATGCTTCAGAATAGTTCCTGGTACACTCCTCGCGGAGTGTATGTACCCAGAATAGCGCTTGACTTTCTGTGCTTTCCATGGATGGAATAAGGCCACCTAAACTTTGCCTGATCCTAACAGCTAAGTTAATTCTTTGTTTAGGATTGCACTTTTAAGTCAGATGCCAAATATTGCTAAGAACTACAATTTAATAATTTATTAAAATTTAATAGTGTTACTATGTATTATGTATATGTCATGTCATTAAAACACGCAAGGTAAGTTAGTCCATACGAAAGATGATACCTTGTTCGTTCGAAATGAAAGTAAATACTAATCACATGTGAAGTCTGGTATCAAATAAATATCCCTAAGGTTAGGAAACTCTTCTGAAATTTCTATTATTCTATTTTATCCTGAAACTGCTGGAAAACTATTTCTAGTAGATTAACAGTTTCTGTGATAGGATATTATAATAGCATCTATTATCCTGAAAGCTGCAATATGAGAAAATAAATTTGAACATAGCAAAAACCCTCTTATTTCTTTCTAACATGTAAGGGTTCGGTTTTTTTTTTCCTTTTTTTCCCCCCCAGCACTGAGCAGTTCTTTGGGAGCCCAAGTGACATGGCTTCTTCAACTGAACACATCAGAGACAAGATAAAGTTGGTTTGTCTGAGAAAACAACAACTGACAGAACCAGACGCCTGTACCACAGAGACCTAATAGCCTCTCCCTGCCAATTCATAAGATGCCTATTTGTAACTACGCATGACATCTGCATTCTATGCCTGCCATAATACATGAAGATGCATTTCACAGCTATTATTAAACATAAAAACTCTTCACCCCTCTTGAAACAAATCTTATTCTACATCTTAACCATGTATTTTCTACGAAGCCATAATTTAACATGCTATGAACCCCCCAGACTTCAACTCTAATAATGAAAAGGAACAGAAGACGTTGCACTGAATACTTGCTTTGAAGCTTTATCCCAACCTATCAGGTGCTGTTTTCTCTAAGCAACTGATGCAAGTTTTAAAATGGTGCTAATAAGTGCAAGTTCCACAAAAAATAATTCTGTTTATTCTCCAGATGATGTAGTATTTTAGGCTGTAGGTGAACTATCTGTTGTATAGACCTATAATTTCGATTTGTATTTTTTTTTAAATGGTCCTTTTTATTGTGTGGATACCTGCCATCAAATCCTTGAAATTCATTATAGTTGGATTTTTTCCAATTTGTATGGATAATGTATTAAGAAATGTTTTGTGCTTAATAAAGTCCACCTTTTAAAAATCCAGTAACTTTTATGGGAGCTTGTATTTCCTACTTTATTGCAGGAAATTGTAAAAGAGAGTGCAAGTCCATTTTGGATCTTGAGTGGAAAGTTTCTTAATTAAAAGAAGACGGAATAAGCATAATTATATAAGCAAGGAAGAACAAAATGAGATGAAAGCAGCTGTTGGGAGTTAATGGCAAATTAAGTTCATTTTTCGTGTGGACTTTTGTTTGTATAGATGGGGAAGGAAAAAGACTTAACTTTTACAAGAGTAAGAATCAAAGTCTGACAAGAGATTTGTAGATGCAAATTGAAGAGATTGAAGAGAAATTGATAGGTTTCTCTTTTAACGTATCGTTTTTTCCTCTTTTTTTCTACAAGTATTGATATTGGACATATATGTTCCACTAGTTACATCTTTATGACTGAGTAAATTCAAGTAACAGCTGATGATGCAATTTCCAGAGCTGATAAATGCTACGAATTGTAATAAAATGATCAAATATAGGGCATAAATTATGTATTCATTCCTCCAATCTGCAAAAGCCAAATAAAAACTTTTATACATTTATGAAAAAAAAAATTCCTGATAGTTTGGATGGATACCACTTTTATTCCCATTTTCTTATAGAAGGAACTGCCAAACTAATGTGTTTTTGACCTGACTTTCTTCAATCTCCTTTATGTTTTGTGATAACCCAGATTAGAATAAAATTAGAGGACCAGAAATAAAATGTAGTTGAACAAACTACGAGGCTCCATATTCCTATCCTGAGGTTGGAAGTGTTTTTCAGGAACAAAAATTATTTGTCCATCTATTGTTCTAAAGATTTTTATTTGATCTTCTCCCCATAGAACTTAAACGGGCATACACATGATTAATTTCCCCTTGTTACACCTCTTCAGCCTTCTGAATGGTAAATCAATGAATGTCCTTAAATTAACAAATAGGTTTCACGATTTCAACAAATGCCAATATTTATCCATTACATCAGGGTTGGCATATTGCAACTGTCTTCTGCTGGATTCATTTTCTTGGAGCATTTTGATACTGTGTCTGAAATAATTTAGAAACATATGGCCATGTGGTTTGATCATTTTTACTTGGTTAATCTAAAACCCAAAAGGAAATGGAGGGGGGGAAGGGGGAAGCAGCATTTCTATTTAGGACTGAAATAAAAACATTCCAATCACAACTCTCTAATAAAAGTCAGTTGATCTGGAATGTTAGTTATTGTTAATGCATTGGAATGGTGCATCGTAGTTTGTTTGTGTGTCTTTAAGACAGAAGTAAAAATGTAACCTGTAATTATGTTAATCATAGGGGAGAGATGTTTATAAGCAGAGAAGCAAACTGTATACTGGCTTTGAATGGCAGAGTCCCTTTGCGTGGCCTGCTATGCCAATGCCAGCCCCATACGGCTAGCCACACCCCTCATGGCTATGCCAGTACAACTTGCTGTCTCCTCACCAGTTACTGTATGTATATTTATGATACTACTTTTGTACTAAGAAATGTGTGTGGGTTTTTTGTAGTTTAACCAAGGTTTGTCTATGTGAATGATGCAAGGTATGTTGTATGTCTAAGTTTGTTGCCACTAATTTGTGTTTAATATATATTTATATATTTGTCTAAAACTGTGTCGTGTCTTTACTAACGTAAGCCACTATACTCGAGTACATCTCCTAACAGAGAATTGCAAATACATACTCTGCACTAACAGCCTTTTAATAGGGGTTTGCTAACTCACCCGCTTCGCATGCATCTCCAATTGGGGTTTGCATTATCTCAGCATTAACAGTCATGCCAGCACAACCTCCTGAAGGAATGATTCTGAATGATTGACATGTCAGAGTCGATGTGATCCATCTTAAAAGGAGAGGAATATGCCAGTGATGGGTTGCTACCAGTTTGCCTGGATAGGGCACAGCGGTAGTGGCGATGGAGGGAGGCTCCACCCACCCACCCAGACGCTTCTGCAGATGCGCAGAAGCATTGCACGGGTGCACGAGCAGCCACGAGCAAACCAGTAGTGACGGGATTTGCAATCCACTACTGGAATATGCTCAATAGAGTCTCTATGCTCATTTTTTTTAAAAAAAAGAACAAGGTGTTAGTTATACAGAGGTTGGACTACTACAAAGGCCTCTAGTATGAGTTGCCTTTCAATGTTTGAAAAGTACAGCTGCTCTTGCAAGCTGGAGCCAGAGCAGTCTAAGAGCCTGTTCTTCAGAAATATGACTTTATTGTGTTAGAAGAAAACATCTCCATCTGTGGGTTCTGCTCCAAGTGGGGAAACAGACACTGGAAACATGGAGACTGCTTGGAAAGATGGATTAATGGTGGTCAGGTTCACACGGCTTGAGTTCCTGATCAGAAAAGGGCTGATCTCCTGTGTGTGCCCTGGTTTTGTGCTTTTCTCTGATGTTTGAACTTCCTGTGACACAGGAAGAGTGCCCTGATTGGTTGTCAGGCTCACAGGGGGTAGGGGCTCTTAGCTAGCTTTGTAGGCTGTCTATCAAGCTTGATTGAGCTGTATCATGAGTCTCTGTGTCATGTGCTCAGTTCCTGTAGCTAGAGGAGTCCTATTGTCTTGTAAATGGGATCCTGAGGGCTTATCTTACCTTCCTTGGGTCTTGGGTGAGGGCATTTGCCTATAAGAATAAGAATAAGAATAAGAGTTGGAAGGGACCTTGGAGGTCATCTAGTCCAACCCCCTGCCCAGGCAGGA
>JANHFP010002453.1:428824-440116 GCA_032468135.1 Calamaria suluensis | reverse complement strand
GAGACCACAGAGTCAGGTAGTGCATTCCAGGCATTGACCACTCTGTTGCTGAAGTCATATTTTCCGCAATCAAGTTTGGAGCTTGAGTTTGTATCTAGGTAACTTTGAGTTTGTATCTAGGTAACCCTTATCAAATGGAAAACTGTGAATGCAATAAGCATGGAGAACTAACCCTTCATTGCACAGTGCACTCTTGAACCAGAACTCTTATCAATGTTTGGTCACCTTCCCTTCTGGTTTTGTACCACAATTGTTGTAAGTGTTTTCTGCAGGAGCACGCTTCCAAACAAGGTCATGGAGTGAAAGGGATTTATTTGCAGAAGTCCAGGAAAGCCTATTTTTAGACTTTGAGGGAAACAGTGGCCAATTCTGAAAGAGAAAATTCCAACAACAAAAAAAATCATTGTGATCCCTATTCCCTAAACAGCTTAAAAGCTATTGATCTATAGTACCAACTAACAACAACTTCTCTATACGGGACACAGTTATAAGCACACATTCAATTTTTTCCCTCACCGTTTCCCCGCCCACTCTAAATTTTAGTCCAAGAAGCTGAGAGGGTAAATAAAGACCGAAAGTGATATTAAATGTCTCCTCTACCCAATGGGATGCCTCGAGTATTCCCTTTGTGTCATATATAATATTGCTTGAATTAGAGCTTGGCTGAAATTGCCACACTTATGTTCTCCTCACTCCACACAGGACAACTGATAAAGCTCATGATGCATTATTGCGCAAAACAGCTGGTGCACCCTGGATAATGACTTTTTCCAATTAGGATAATGAATTGTAAATTAAAATATTGTGGTACAGGCCATTAGAGAATGGTTTGCAATTTCAGGGAGTGAACGTGGATAACTCTGTGGTATCTTCTGAATGACCTTGTGGTGGATCTTATGTTATCATTCTGCTATGTGACCCTTGATGCCCTTGTGTACTGTAAAGATATTTTAAGCAAGTGCAGTGCTGACAGGATCAGCGATTGCTGGCATATTATGCTAGAAATGAGCAATGCTTTCCAGTGTTTGGTGTGTGGAAAACCTAAGGGGAAGTGTTCAAAAAGGTGTCAGTCTAGTGTTAGGAAAGCAGAAGGAAAGCAGAGGCACTAAGTACATTCTTCATACCTGCATAGTGGCTGACTAGGGCTGTTTTTAGTGCCAGGATGAAAGCATCATTTGCACAATTGTTTCTCACTCTGTTGATGTTGTTTTAGTCAAGTTGTGTTTTCTCTCTTGTTGACAAAAATCATGCGATTACTGGGATCATCAGAATTGTGACTTCAGGAATTGAAGTCACTATATGTCATAAGATAGATTACTTGACAAACACCCTTTTTTATACATGTATCCCTACTTTTTAAAGTTTTTTTTAAAGTTACATTTTTGTTCCTTTAGCTTAAACTGGTTTCTAGCCACCATCTCTGATTGATGTCCAATGACACAGAAGTTACAGATTTTCTCCTCTACTTTCTGGTCCTTTTTCTGTCCAAATCTCTCTGAAGTTAAGGGAACTCTTCAAAAGTAGATTTGGTGGACAAATGGAATAATGTATTGAAGGCAGATTTTGTTGCATGAGGAAAAATTGACTTGTGTGAAGTTGGATGGATAGTCAGTCTCAGTCTCTCTCTCTCTCTCTCTCTCCCTCTCTCCCTCCCTCCCTCCCTCCCTCCATAATAATTCCTATTATGTTGCTGTTTTATAGGAGTTCTTTTCAAAATAGAGAAATATTTCATAGATATCTAAATATTTTAATACACAGATATTTCTTTTTATTTATTTATTCACAAAATTTAATTGCCACCCATCTCGTATCCAATGACTCTGGGTGACTTACAACATAAAGACTTTAAAATCGATCATAAAAAAGCACAGCAGATGAAAACATTAGCAGATAAAGTCATTAATACAAAATGGAAAAGGAGGGAACCACAGACATGGGGGTGGGAGGGGGAGGAGGGGGATTAAGTTTTAATTGGTCAACCACCTCTAGTATGAAATTCCTCCAGTTGTGACTCCAAGCCATCTGGCAAAGCCAAGTCTTCAGGCTCGTTTGAAATATCAGGAGGGTGTGAACCAATTTTACCTCAGGGGCTAATATGTTCCAGGGAACAGAAGCCATGGCACAGCAGGTTCTTCTTCCTGGATCCCTCCAACCAAAATTTCTTGGTTGACGGGATCTGCAGTATGCCCCCTCTGCTGGCACAGGTGGGGCGCGACAGTCCATCTTGAGACAGTTCCTCAAGTAGACTGGACCCATGCCCTGCAGGGCTGTAAAGGGGATGATCAACACCTTGAATTGCACTCAGAAGCAGATTGGCAACCGGTGCACAGCTTGGCAAAGCAGTGGCGCAATATGGGCCATTCTAGGAGACCTAAGAACTGCTCCCGCTGCTTCACTGTGCACCAGCTTTAGTTGCCGAATGTTCTTCAAGGGTAGCTCCACGTAGAGCTCATTGCAATAGTGAGATGAGTAGGGCTGAGCGCAGGGACTCCTGAGCCAGAAAAGGGCACAATTGGAGCTCAAGATATCTCCTGCCTGTGACTGCCAGCTGCTCTTCAAGAAGTTACTTCTTTTTTAAAAAATATTTTTTATCAAACAGTTTTTTTCTTTAGAAACAACATAAAAAAACAACCATAAATACATAAAAACAAAACAAAACATAACAAACTATGCATACCATCTAAGGCCATTTTACAGCTTTCTGTATCAGCAAACGCATTTTGCTTTTGTAGCTCTCCAATCTATCATATCTATTTACTTCTCAATACTAATATCAGTACATTACACCAGCGTAATACACATAGTGGTGTTCATTGTTCTTGTCTACAAATTTATATTCATTTATATTTACAGCTCTTTGTTCCATGTTGTACAATTATTCCAATTTAAGTTTCATCAGTGTTAACTTAAACATTTTCGAGCCAACTGTACATTTTATTCCATACTTCATAATAATCTGAATCATCCCTCTCTTTTAACTCCATAGACTTTTTATCCGTTTCTGCGCATTCAAGAATTTTCCTAATTATTCTTCTGTCTGAGAAACAAGTTCAAGAACTTACTTCTTTACATCTAACAAGCCATGTTCTTGGACGGAAAGAACCCTTGAGTGTTAACCCTTTATTAGCCTTGAATGGCTAATTAATCCAAGAAATTATACTATACTATACTATACTATACTATACTATACTATACTATACTATACTATACTATACTATACCATACCATACCATACCATACCATACCATACCATACCATACCATACCATACAATACCATACCATACCATACCATACCATACCATACTATTTTTTTCATACACATGCACAATCAAATGCACAGTTATTTCTGGAAAAAAAACCCACCCAGATTTAACAGGCATTCTTTGTCCTGGGAAATAATCTCAAATCAACCCAATTACTTTTAGCAGTATTTACACCATCTATTCCATTTGTATTAATCCAGAGTATGTTTAGAGTCTGCTTTATATTCAGGGTAATAAATGTTTTTATTAATGTCACTCTTTCCCTGGTATGGCCTTGGAAATCCTCTAGTGAATAAGAGTGACAGAGATACTTTTAGTGAATCAATACCTAGGCCTGTTTTAAACACACATAAATGTCACTTTCTGACTTTGCTCTGCACACTAAATGCAATGAATGGTAAGAGGAACAGCTGGCACTGGAAACAAATTGGCTGACTTGAAATATATTTATTGAATTCATAGGCTGCTCTGCCTAACAAGAGAAGCACATAATGGCCAAATGTACCCATTTACCTATTGGCAAATAGCTTGCAATTAAAAAATAAATTGCTCACTCAGATTCAGCATACCAAATGCATAAAAACAAATTTAGTGGCATAATTAAGCAGCATCTGAATGAAAAACACTTTTTGAGCTTAAATAATGTTGTTACCAGTATCATATAATAAATACTGCCAATGTGGAATTCCTAGCGGAAACATTTTTTTAGAACAGATAAACCAAATGTTTAATTATACCACAAGAAATTCCTACAGTTGACATGGTCAAAGGGAAGACCAGCAGTTCAGCTGAAGTCTCAGAATTCTGCAGCCAAATACAGAGGCAGCCTACAACTTCTGCCTGAGACAAATTGACTTCTGAAGCCCCCAAACTGTAAGCCCAGAAGCCATGCTTTCCAACATAATCTGGCTTTACTTCCCCTTGCACTGCTCATTGGGAAGCAAACAGTAACAGAGGCACCCACAACTCACCACAGGACAACTCAATATGGCCAATTTGCCACAGGAAACACACTCCAAAAGGACAGTGCAATCACTCAATTTAATTATTTAAAACAATTAAATAATTCTTTTAATTTTTGTCATTCACATTTCATTTTGTTCCTCCTCTGGCATCCTTTCTTTAATGACTCTATTCCACTATTTCTTTGATGTTAGTGTAACTCTTGTCCTGTGACGAGTTGGCCGGAGAAAGTTGTCCAGGGGAGAGTTGGCTGCAACAAGTTGGCTGTGACGAGTTGGCCATAGTGAGTTGTCATACACACACACACACAGCAAAATAATTTCACTGTATGAAATTATTGCATCATTGAAGCAAACTCCGCTTTTATATATTTCTATCCAGACATGTGATGAGAGTATGCAACTTGTAAGTTTTGAATATAAACCTGCCCCTCTTCTTCATGCCTAAATGTAATACTTATCCACTGGTTGGGTACAGAAAAAAAAATCAAAATAGTGACAAAATTGAAGGCTTGTCCCCTTTTTATGTGAACAGTATCTTGATGCATGTATAAAAATGTGGATTGCATTGCAACAACCATCTTGATTTTATTTTAAACCCCATTTGGACACCTCTTGTGAGCCCATGTGGTTCATTTGAATCAGGCATGCCTGTAATCCAGTGTTGGGTTCCAATTTTTTTTACTATCTGTTCTATGGGCATGGCTTGCTTGGTGGGTGTGGCTTGGTTATGTGACTGAGTGGGCATGGCTGGGAAGCTTGCAGGACTGCCCTCTTCCTTTCCCCCTTGTGGATACAAGGCAGGGAGCTGAATTGGGAGCCGTTGGCCAGTGGGAAAGGCACGCAGGTGCATTGAAATTTTAGAACAGATGAGGGGCAGCAATCTCTCTACAGTGCCTATCAGCTGGGCTAAAAATGATAAAACATATGTGGGGGAGGGGGGAGGGACGGCCTAGCTCACAATCTTAGGGAACCGGTTCGCTTATGCCCATTGCTGCTACCAGATTGCACAAACTGGGCCGAACCGGGAACAACCCACCACTGCTGTAGTCACCCATGTGAGGTGGAGGACTAGAAATATTCTTATCAATTCACCTTCTCCCAAGCAAGCCTTTTTATGCATCTGTGGAAACCCTGTGTGCAGTTTAAAAGTCCTGATTACCCTAAATTCAAAATCATGGAATCAGGTATACATTATTTATTTTTAATCCTGCCTTTATTACTTTTAAGGTGGTAAACCTATCTCATATTCCTTCCTCCACATTTCTCTCCCCCACCCACCAACAACAATGCTATGAGATGGTTTGAGCTGACAAAGAGTGACTAGCCCAAAGTCACCCAGTTGGCTTTCATACCTAAACAGGACTAGAATTCACAGTCTCCTGGCATCTCGACTACTAGATAAAACTGGTTAAGAAAGGTTAGGGAGTTATCCTTCCTATGTATAAAGAGATGAAGACTGGAACAATGAGGGATATATATTTTCTTATTCCTGATCACTGATAACCAAGAAAATTGAGTAAGCTTCTGATCAGGCAAAATATAAACATTATAACACCAATTTTAGATGTGCATAATGAAAACTTCCCAACCATAGGAAGTGGTAGTAGTCCATTGCCTAGTTAGATTCTTTTTAAGTAAAGAATTGGACCAAATAGTTGACAATAACTACAATAACGATATGAATACTGAAACAACTGAAAAGCACTGGTAAAAAATTATTGACAATTCATGTTCAAAATTAAATCATGGCACATACACCAGTGGTATGGCCATGAAAGTAGAAACTGAGAAACTATCTTTTTTAAAAAAATAGTTTTTATTAAACATTTTTCACCTTTAAAAACAGAAAAAATGATAAAGAAAACAAGGCAGACATAATATATTGCATTTTTACAGCCTTCTGCATCGGCATGTATACTCCGCTTTTATAATTAGCTCTTCTATTATACCATTCTATTTTATAGCAACTTTAACAGCTATTATAATCATACTAGCTATTTACATTATATTTACATACTCAGTAATATAACTTTAACAATATTTAATAGTTTTAGTTTTTGTTTGATCAATATCAATAACCCTATCTTTATTTACCCACACATTTTGAGCTTACTCTTAGGAGAAAAATACAAATAATCAAATTAATATTCAGTCTATTATCTTGTGTGCATGTTTGTGTAATATGCCTTTGACATTTGTTCTGTGAGCGGAATTAAGTTTGCCATCCAATGCACACTTTATGAAAATAGACTCCGTCAGACCAAGCAGGATTAAGGTTGGAGTGTGCAAGGACTGCTCTGTGTATTTTAATTTCATCATAGTGTATAACTTTCTAAAAGTTGCTATAAGCATTCACATCTTTCACCTAGTATTCCCTACCTTCAACATGGAAAATATTTTTAGAAACATTAAGCTATTTACTCTTCCAGCAGGGAAGATACTTAAGGAAGTGTGTCCAACACAAAGTTTACTGCTATGTTAAGACTAAGTGAGGTAGACATGATAGCTGACTCAGAAGAATGAAATTATCTAGTGTAGCTTTCATGATTCTTGACTAACCCTCCTGCTTCATAAGCTCAGGGCTGGTAGGAAAAATAGGAGTTTTGCTAAGGCTTCTACACAATGTGTGCGCTGCACATCAGTCAATCTTCTCAGCTTTATCCTTATGTACAATAATCAATCAAGCTCTGAAGCACTTTGGATCTGACTTTCCAAAAATACTTCAGAATCTGAAGGAGCCAAAATGTAGCCCCCATCTGCAATGCTTTAAAGTTACTGTGCCTTTCATGCCCCGTTGGACATTCCAAAAGTCATTTTAAAGGTAACTCAAAAGAGATAAATGGTAGTTGAGATATCACGATCAAAACCTTCCCTCAATTGTACAGTGTGTGTGTATTGACAGAGATACCAGAGTGGTGGGGTTTTGATCTATCTCACCTGTTCTGACCTCCCTTGAGGACATGATGGCTAAAATTAGGCAAGGCTGCTGCTCACATGTTTTGTGTGATCCAAAGGGCCCCCTAGAAGAGACTGAATTAATTCCTTGTGTTTTTCAAAAAGTTTCTGCTTTGGCACCAACGGTCAGGATTCTAAAATGAAGGTTGGCTGAGAATTTGCATGAACCTTGTGAAATACACTTTAAGCCAGAATTCTAAGGCAAAAAGGAAAATGTGTGTGTCAAAGTGAGGACATGCATAGCAAAACTCTTCTTCTTTTTGGCCTTAAACTCCATTCACATGTTTTTCATGCTCTCTCCTTATCCGTCCTCTCCCCTTCCACAGGAGTGAAATGGGGAGTTGGTACGTAGGCTGTGCACTAATGCCTTCCAATTAAAAACATTCATTTTGTTTCTCCGTCTACTATGTTCAGAGGAAATCTTTGTGGTGGCTTTTCCCTTTAACGCTCTTTCTCTCTCTTGGTCTCTATTGTGCAGAGTTCAAATAATTTCAAATAATAATTCATCTTTGGTAACTCCATCTTCATGTTTTTTCTTTCTTTCAGTGACAACTACCGGTATTAATCTTTCTTTTTTAATTAAGAAACAACAGTTCATTATTTCTGAAAAGGATTTCTCATCACTTTCTTTTAGAGCAGGGAGATTATCAGCCAATTCAGACGCAACTATTACTGGCAGAAGATATGGTGCCTTGGGAGAATCTGGATATTACAATTCTGACTTCAAAGCCACTATATCTAAGTGTTCTATTATTTTCCTCAGCTCAGTCTTTATCAGGAGAATTTCATCTTTTCCTATCTTCGGTTCTTATTATATAGTCTGTATCAGGAGAATGAGTTATCCCAGATTTTAATTTGTCTATTATGGATTCCTCTTCTCATTATGCTTTCTTCTAGATAGCACCCAAAGCAAAAGTAAAAACTGGCACTCCACGATTCATCCATTATCATGATAAAGAGCTGAGATGAAAATGGACAAAAATAATTCAAATTTAGACGGCATGCCGAAGATACTCTGAAGATTTTGAAATAAAGAAAAATGGAAATACTTGTTAGGCCTTACGGTGAAAGTAACCAAAGAACCGAAACAAAAGGATCTTGTTCTGAGGCCAAGGCAAATCTATACAGGAGGTCCTTCAGTTGTGACTGATGGATTAGTGACCATTTGAAGTTAGGATGGAGCTGCCTGAAGCTCACAACTAAACAACTTGATTTCAAAGTTCCAATGTTGCCCCCATCCCTGGTCCTGTGACTGCGCTTTGGCTGCTCAACAACAGGCCTGCATTTACATCTCTTTGCAGTACCCCATGGGCACATGACCACAATATAGGATGGGTTTGCCAGAAACTAATGTTTAATTCTGGTTTCTGGCAAAAACTGGTCCAAAAAAAACCAATAGATTTGGTGTTCACCTAACAACTGCAATTTTTACTTAACAACCATGGTAGTCACTCAATGCCTGCTGAGAGGCAAGTCATAAAATTGGGTCTGATCCAGGGCTGCTATTCAACAGGTTCTTGGAGAACCTGTAGCAGAAATTTTGACTAATTCAGAGAACTAGCAAATACCACCTCTGGCTGGCCCCAGACTGGAGAGGGAATGGAGATTTTGCAGTATCCTTCCCATGGAGCGGGGTGGGAATGGAGATTTTGCAGTATCCTTCCTCTGGAGTGGGGAGGGAATGGAGTTTTTGAAGTATCCTTCCCCTGGAGCAGGGTGGGAATGGAGATTCTGCAGTATTCTTCTCCTGCCACGTCCAACAAGCCACACCACACCATGCCCACCAAGCCATGCCCACAAAACTGGTAGTAAAAAAAATGAATTCTACTACTGGTCTGATCATTGGGTCACCTACTTTATGACCATGAAGGCTTATGTCCATAATTGCTTGGCTCAATTAGGGCCATAACTCAAGGACTTCCTGTATACCACTTGTATTTCTAATCCAACAATGAATACATTTCACTTTGCTCCATAACTCCTTTGGATAACCCAGTCGCTAAGATTATAGGACAAGCAGCTACCTGTACCCTTTGAAATTCTGAGATTAATCTGAGCCTGTTTAAACACACAATACCACAATGAATTAAGACATGGCTAATCTAATTACGCAGGTAATTAGATTAGCCACTGATTTTTTCTTTCTTTTAAGGACTCTGTAATTCCTTGCATTGGAGTGGAGTTGGGACAATTGAACCGAGCTGAGTTGCCTCAGAAGGCCCTTCCTGAGGCCTACACAGAGTTCACAGCAGACAATTATTTACTACACCCAAAGAGAGAAATCTCTGCTGCTAACTAGGATCGAACTCACAGCCTCCTGGTTGTGAGGCAAGGGCTCCACCTCTAGTCCACAGCGTCATGGAATATATATATATATATAAAACACCTTTAATATACAGAAATTAGAAAGCCACAAAAATAATAATAAAAAAGGAAACAAATGTTATAATAGATATAAAAAGCACTTGATAACATGGAAAAATGTTGATCAGTTTTTCTATCATAACAATAAAAAGCAACTTCAAAAAAGCAGAGAGCAGACATATCATTTATCCAAGACTAAATGCAGTATGCTGCCTTTCCATTATGAAAGAATGATAATAATAATTCTTCATGCTAGCCCAATTCATACATCTTCATATGTATTAATAAATTCTGAATTGGGGTTATATCATTTAGAATTATATCCATATGTTTAAGCCTACAGTAATTCCTTTTCCCAGATTCATATTAGCAACCAAACAAAAATGAGATAAAAGTGGGCCAAGCTCATATTATATGTTGAGATATCCTCTCCATCATTTTAAACTTACAACATAATAACTTTCACAGGCAATGCTTCTTAAACATTCTCTGGGGTGTCAAATAAAGGGGAAAATATGTTCCAGCTTCTATCTATCTAGTTTAAGATAAAAAGCCTGCTTAATATTCATTAAGATCAAAATGAATATTTTGACTTTTTATTGCAACATTTTTGCAAAAAAATCAATATTCATCCTAACAATACAGTACTATTATCTATCTATCTATCTATCTATCTATCTATCTATCTATCTATCTATCTATCTATCTATCTATCTATCTATCTATCTAAGAATGGGGAAAACAAATCCTACCAAGTTTGAAACCAAGAAAAGTTAAGCTGAAGGTGGGAGCTAACAAGTTAAGCTACAAAACAGCCAACCAATTGCTGTGCGGTTGCAGTTTTGCTTTCTTTTGTTTTGGGTGCCTTTGAGTCATTTAATTATTTGTTGGTTGGCTAGTTGGTTAGTTAGTTAATTTATTTATTTAGATCATTTATATTGCTGCCTACTCACACATGGTGACTCAAGACAGTTTACAAGAATATATATTGACTTCTAGGGCAGCCTGGATAAGTCTCTGCATTTTTCTTGGCATGAGTTTGAGAAGTGGTTTGATATTTCCTTCTTCCCAAGGGTGAGAGAGAAGGACTGGCCCAAAGCCATCCATCCTTGGTTTTGTGCCTAAGATGGGAGTCCTGGTCTCCCAGTTTCTAGTCAAGGACCTTCACCACTATACCACACTGGCTCTCAATGGCAGTGGTTAGCACACAACCAACAGAAATGCAGTAGCCCAAACAGAACTACAGAGAGGTGCCTTCAAGGTGATACTATGAGGAAAGTATACTTTGAAGAGGAGCCTGGAAACAAATGGAAGTGAGTGAGGAGTCCTAGTTAACAATGTTCTCCAGAATGCCTGCACATTCTAGTGATAGGAACACTGGGCAGTGTTCCCATCATTAGAGAAGTGTGGACAGTGTGGATAAGGCTGCAGTCTGGAACACGGGTTGGATTGTAGCCCTCTTCCACCATTCTTGGCCACAGAGTGTTTTTCCTTTTGCATTTCTGCTCTAGACTCTAGAGCAGGGGTGTCAAACTCAATTTCATTGAGGGCTGCATCCGGGCTGTGGTTGACCCCAGGGGGCCGGGTGGGTGAGGCCAACTGGGTGGGCATGGCCAGCTTGACACCACTCTCCAAATTGCTGGCATGTTTCCTCTTCACACTGGGTACACCAGGCGGAAGCCAAGCTGGCCCAATGTTTCCTCTTTGCATTGGTCAGACTGGGCCAAAGCCACACTGGTCCAAT
>JANHFP010002453.1:398248-408864 GCA_032468135.1 Calamaria suluensis | reverse complement strand
TGATGGTGTGTGAGATCACATCGAAACGTTGCAGGTATATGCAAACCTTTACACGGAAAGAAACCCGAGAATACACATATTTATATAATAGTTATATATATATATATATATATATTGCTGTAAGCCACAATGGAAAACTGTTGAAAAGTGACATACAACATTAAAAATAAATAAAATTGCAGTACCCAAAAGATCTCTATGATTTAATTAAAAAGCTGTGGACAATTTTTAGAATGCTATCTAGATTTTCCATAGCTTTCCTCCCCAGGAGCAATTCTCTATTCTTTTATAGAGAATAGGATGGGGGTGTTTCTACACCCTTTTTAACAAATTGACTTAGTAAGTATAAGATTTATTTATGAATCTGTATGATTCATTGTTTTTGTTTTGTTTTTTGTATAATTTTTCTTTTTCTTTTTTTAAATGTATATATGTAATTTGCTTTGCTGTGTTGTTGTTCTTGGTTAGTTTGTTTATGTATTTTTTGTTTTCTGTTATAAAAAACTAATAAAGATTATTTAAAAAAAAATTCAGTACACAAAAGATTTCTATGGTTTTTTAAAAAATCTGTGGACAAAAATGGATGCAGATCCTTTAACAGATCTTAAAATTATATTTCCTCGCTATAATGGCAAGTGAATGATTTGGTAACATGGGAATGAAGTAAACAAGATTTGGAGTGAACTATATCTACTAATATCTACTATACTATATCTACTATATCTACTAATTTGGGAGTGGGTGGTGATCTAGAAGTTAAGATGCTGGACATTGACTGGAAAGTCTGGCAGTCTGAGACCTAAGCACTGCGTGATGGGGTGAGCTCCCTTTGCCCCAGTTTCTGCCAACTTAGCAGTTCAAAAACATGCAAATGCAAGTAGATAAATAGGTACCACTTTGGTGGGAAGGTAACAGTATTCTCTGCCTTTGGCTTATAGTTATGCTGGCCACATGACCACAGAAAGGTGTTTGAACAATGCTGACTCCCTTGGCTAAGAAATGGAGACGAGCACCGCTTCCTAGGGTCAGACAGGGGAATCCATTCCCTTTTTATATATAATAATTAATTTTTGTCTTTAACGCTTGCATTTAGCAGCATACTATGAATTTATAATCTACTCTAATTTTCTTGTGAGAGTCATAATGCCTCAAAATCAGATGATCAAGATCCATATATAATCAAAGATACAGTGATAGTGTCATATTCATAGTATTATACAAGGTTTTTTATAACTATGGTCGTGTTTCCCAAACTCACATCTCACTTTGCATGATACTTTTTTTCTTAATAAATGGAATTTTAGTGACTTTGGCATGGTATATTTAGTTTAGGAGCCACTAAATGGTTCCATGAACCAAGAATGTTTGGGAACTTCTGTCCTATGACTTTTCCCCACTTGTGCCTAAGCACAGCACTAACATGCCTCGGCAAGCTCTTTCCTACAATGCCCCCTCCTCTCATCTCATCCAATTTGACACTATCCAAAGGTAGCCACAAAGAATATAAAATCCTGATCAGCTTTCTCTCCCCATTACCTTGCTAGAGCATCAACATGAAAGGAACAGAGTCAGAAGAGGGGACAGTAGTGTGTGGAGCAAATGTCATATTAGTAGAGTTTTCTGCCAACTCAGAGAGTGCTTCAGGTCAGCAGTGAGGAAAGTCTCAAATAGTCTTTTTTTAAAAAAAGATTCATCTTTCAGTAGTATTTAAAAGATGTTCCAATGTTATAGACAAGACTGAAGTTGGCGCCAAGGCTTGAATTTTGATGCTTTAGAAACAAGTATTTATAGCTTCCCGCCACACAACTTTTGTTAAGAGGAGAAGCAGTGCCAGTTAGGGGTGTTAGCTGTTCAGAAAAAGACACAGAGAGGTGGTGATTAACGGAAACTTGCTTTTATTTGCAACAGTCCTTTTACAATTCAGGGCCAGTGTTTGGAAGGCAGACCTGGCCAGCTTCCTGAAGTTTCAGTTCCCTTCAGTGCTAAAGGGAAAAAGAGAATGCCAACCTAAGCTTAAAGTCTTTTATGGGTGGTTCCTGGAGATTATATTAATCAGCAGAGGAGTCAGAGTCCAAGGCTCATCTTCTGCTGCAGAGAGTAACTGGAAGAGTTTCCACAATAGCTAGTTCCAGAAGAGAAGTCCTTGAAGATTCTGAGAAGCAAAAGAAAACACAGTTTTTTGTAGCCATTACCTAATTCACTATGCTTCTGCTACCATCTTGGCCTTTACCCAATGGGATGTCAGCCTCCAACTTTCTAGAAGCTATGGCTATAGTCAGCTTCTCAGTCAAAACCCTGTTACCCCTTAATGGTTGGAGTTGAGTCTTATTTGAGAGGGATCTGCACTTCACTGTTCAAACCAGAAAGTTTGTCTCCTGGTGGCTGATGGCAGCTTGTCATTTCTGTTCATGTGTTCATGCCAAAGCTCAGGGAAGTTGTACAGGCCCATATGTGTTAATTGCTGACATTTGTTCTTACCCACAGGAACTGGGCAAAGGTTATAGAGCTGAAAGATGCTTGAAAGATATTTTATCAAAGGAAACAAATGGTGCAACGTAGACGTTTAATGATTTCCATTAACTTTGTAGCTCCATTGAAGCTGAACTTTAGCAAAAAAAACTCCAAACAATGAGAATTTGATAAAATAGCAAAGTTAAATATAAAACAATTTTAGATATTTTGACCTTTAAGGACAGTTTGGGCATTAGAAAAAGCCGACATCTTTCTTCAGCCACTACCTAACTCTGTGGTCTCATCCCAAAACCCCCAAAACTTTAACCTAAGACTGTCTACTGTTGACCTCACCCCATTTCTAAGAGGTCTGTAAGGGGTGTGCATAAGAGCACCAGCGTGCTTACCGTTCCTGTCCTAATGTTCTCTTTATTTGTATTCATTTCATATTCAATTCATGCTTATACATACACACACACACACACATATATATATTACCTAATATGTAATTGACAAAATAAATAAAGAAATTAAAATAAAGAAATAAGTAGTAGAACTAAGAATGCACTGGTTTCCATCATTTCAGGATATTGTGCTTTAACATTTACACATCAGTTGTCAGAAATATCGGTGCAATACATTTTTCATCCATACAAAACAAGCTGGCAAGTAAATACCAGAAAAGAAAAAAAGGATAATTTACTCAGCAGATCTTCAGATTTTACAAAGCGGATGTTTGCTCATGTCAAGCTAAGGAACAAAGCAAATATCCATGAGTGTTTTTCCAGCTTTTTATCAATCATCCCCTCTCCGAAAAAAAATTCTGATTTAAAAATTTCTGAATTAATGTATGTATTTCAATCATTTTTTTCCCTTTTTGCATATTCACCCACTACAATAAAATTGTGTGTGTGTGTGTCTACACACATACACAAACTCATACCTTAACAGAAATCTAAATAGATAAAGAGCCTTATACTAAAACTATACCTGGTACTTTTCCTGGTTGCTTTTTATAACCTCAGATGCTTCTCTTGTTGTTATAAGTCCATTCATAATCTATCTTTCATTCTGTAAGCCTTGGTAATTTTTTTTAAGGGTTGTCTATTTTTTTCAAGAAAATATCCTTTATACAAGTTAGGATAATAAATAAAAACTTTTGTCTATCCATATAGCATTTCCGTCTTAAAGTTTCAGAATCATTTTCTTTTCTTTCTCTCTTCTTAATTGATATGCTAACCATTTCCTTGGTTTGTTGGCAAATTTAAAAATCCTTTTGTTTAGCATAGTTAACCTTTATTTCTAGTTCTCTTATTGTTCACATAGATACAGTAGCTGTTGCTATATTAGTTTAATCTGATGTGAAATGCTTATCTTTTCTGGCAATTTCTTTAATTTTTCCTCTTTTCTTTTTATCTCATCCAAAATAGCATGCATTTTTCTCTTGAGTCTTCTTTTTAAGATCAGCATTGTGTTGGATAAAATGATCTCTAATTAAAGCTTTACTTGAATCCCAAATTATTCTTAAATCAGGAGCTTTATATGAGTTGTTTTCAAGGGCGTCTATTAATTTCTTTTTATTTCCGTCTTACTATTATATAATCAGCAAAAGAGATGACAGAAAAGATAATAATAATAGTAATAGTAATAATATAATTATTGTAATGGCATAGGGCAGTGATGGCTAACCTTTTTGCCATCACTTGCCAGGAGGGGGGAGGGATGTGATGTGCACACATGCCTACACCCATAATTCTATGTGCCCTGTCCCTGCACATGCACATGTGACCCCCTGTGACCCTCCCGCTCCTGTCACGTGATGGCATGGTATCATGGTAGGCCTGTTTTTCTCTCTGCCCCGGCTCCAGAGACTTTCTAGGAGCCTGGGAAGGGTAAAAACGGCCGTCTGGAGGCCAGAAATGACCCGTTTGCTGACTTCCAGTCGAAACAGAAGTTGGCAAATTGGCCATTTCTGGCCTCTGTAGGGTGTGGGGTGGGGAAGGCCGTTTTTGCCTTTCCCAGGCTCCTAGAAAGGCTCTGGAGCCTGGGGAGAGAGAAAAGCAGGCCTCCCCCACTACCCTCCGAGACTCCCCACCCTCCGCACCACCCCTAGAGGCAGGAAACAGGATGTTTCCCTACTTCAGTTAGGCCTAGAAGGCCCAAAAATCATCTGGCTGGTGCGCACATGTGCACCGGAGTTGAACTTGTGTGCCCACTGATATGGCTGTGTGTGCCACCTGTGGCATGCGTGCCGTAGGTTTGCCATCATGGGTGTAGGGCATTAAATGCCTAACAAATGCCCGATTCCTGTGGGGAATAGTTGCTGTAAGTTTCAACATTATTATGTAGTTTACTTACTATAAACAGCATTATGTAGTTTACTTACTATAAGACAAGGCCGGACTATGGGGAATACTTTATTTATACATCCTGTGTAAATGTTTCTGTTCCCAAGCAATATATTAAAAAAAGCAAAGGATGCATACCTGTTTTGGAATCAAGAGTCATCTTAATCTTTAACTGGCATACCAAAAGCCATACTCAAAATAGATCCCAGCACCAAGCCAAAATAAAAATAAGAATGGAGGGGTGGGTCAGAGCAAAAAACCCGACAATGTAAATCAGATCAGTGCATACAAATTAAGTATATTCTCAATAATTTCCCTCTTTTGTCACCTTAAAAACTACAGTTCAATGGCCTTCTTAGCAAGGACCTGGAGACAGCATGTAAGTGTTTCAAGAGTGTTGATTGCATATCTGTGCTATAAGTCATTAGCACAACTGTTAATTCAGTTGTGTTGTTATAGTGTCTCCACCACTAAATGTGGTAGCTTCGAGACAACAAATAATACATTAAATTTTCTTATTGACCTTGAGTACAGATTTTAGTACTCTTGTAGTATTTTAAAATTCAATGACTTTTGAAATATGCTTTCTCAGAGAAAAAATAGCATTCTCATTTTTAAGTGTTTTTTAAATGTAACTGCAACTCGTTATTGATTGATTATGTGTCATCAAGTAGCTGCTGACTCTTAACAATCAAATGTGCATTTTTTCTCTATAACAATTTGTCCTTTCCTTGGCCCATCAAATCTTTCAACAGTGCACCCCTCAACGCTGTACTTGAACCCATCTGCCTTTCTATAGGTAGTCCTTGTCTCTTGTCTACTGCTCACCTAAGAATCTTCTCTATTTTTGGTAGCCTGTGAAGTTAAAGATATTACACAGTAGTTTGCACACTCTGTTTAGTCTCCCTTTTTGAGGATTGGGATGTAGATTGATCTCTTTCAATCTTTTGGCCAACTTTGCTTATCTACTTACTACTGCAAGCGTTTCATCGGTTCCTGCAGACTTCCAATTTGGTAATGAGTTCAGTGCTATCTTATATATCTTCAGAACTATCAGAAGTATGGAATATCGTCTAAAGAATCTTTAATGTTGACATTTTGTTGTTGCTAGTTGTGAAGTCATGTCCGACCCATCGTGACCCCATGGACAACCTTCCTCCAGGCCTTCCTGTCCCCCACCATCCTCTGGAGTCCACCTAAGCTCACGTCGACTGCTTCAGTGACTCCATCGGCCACCTCATTTTCTGTCATCCCCTTCTTCTTTTGCCCTCAATCTTTCCCAGCACTAGGTTCTTAATGTTGACATCTCTAGTGTAAAATATTTCAATATACCTGTTTCATTTTCATTCCTCATCCTTCCCAGGAGCACACACCTCACACTGAAGCATCGCAGCAGGACACGAAGGGAAATCAGAAATAACCATTTCTATGAAGAAGTAATACATGCATTACTGGGGGCGGGGAATAAGCTGATTTGCTTTTACAAATAGTGCAAAGTCAGCAATATAAAGTAGATTGTTAATAAATAATTTAGCATTGACAGAGAGAGATTTTTCAGATTGAGTAAAGACTTTTCAATATTTAAATTCATTGTCCTGAGATATCTAACTACCCCTTTCCCTGGCAACCATTATGTATGGAAGGAATATTTATTGTCGTTAGGTTATCACATCAAATATTTCTGTTTTATTCTTTTCAAGCTGATTTCTGTGTATTTTCTTGCTGCAATTTATGTTATCTTTTGACGCATGGGATGTTTTATCTTAGTGTGGATATTATTCTTATCTATGATTACTTTGTTGTTGTGAATCAAGTAACTTGAATCTAAATCACCAATGGCAGATAATTAACTGAGTCACACTTCTCTTCCCAGGAATGGAATTCCGCTATGCAAGGATTAAAATCAGAGGCTCTCAAAATTCTGCTTTCAGAGGAATATGCAGAAAAAGAGCATCTAAAGCTTTCAAATAAAAAAATGAACTTACTGGAACAAGAAGTAAATCGCTGTTTCGAAGAACGGAAAGCATTGTTGCAAGAAGCCAATGACTTCTTCAATGCAGCAAGGAAGGTTAGTCAAAAATTGAAATTCCTAACAAAAATCCACTGTAAAGCTGAACAAAAAGGTTTACTCACCCTTAGATTTGTAGTTCTACTGATAAATAGATGAAGTGGGGAGGGTAACATCTGCAAATCAACCTAAAGATTTTGTCTCACTTTCTGGCAGCAATGCTTCTTTTAGTGTCCTCCTCAATTTTAGTAATGAGGTTATGGAGCACTTCCACATTGCTATGGCTTATACATACAATTCCTTACAAAGTTTGAAATCAACCTTTGGAATACCAAAAACATGTTGAATCAGTTAGTGCTTTCTCCTGCTCTCTCAGAGTCTGCAAGAAATAACAGTAGCACCCGATTCCAATTCCCATTTTTTAATTTCTGATTGTGTACTTTTTTTTCCCTGGGGATTACTAAGAAAACTGAAAGTGGATCCTGAACTGGGAGTGTAGAAGGTGGGTTTATCCAAGGAGATGGGCTGAAATAGTTATCACCTAGGAAAAACCAGACTGTCCCAAAGCTCTCTAGACCACCAGTGCAGTAGAAGTGAAATAGCTTAATATGTAATCTGACATGCATCAGTGTTCAACAGGAATTAATAAGGTCAGTAAAGGTGATGGGGTGGGATTACTTTGAATGATAGAGATATGCAGAGAGATAAAGAAAGGAATGGTGTTGCTTCATTGTCAATCATTTTGCTAAAACCAGGAGAGGAGTATAGGACTTCTGGATGATTGGTAATTGAAGTTGCCATCTTCCAAACCACATGGAAGAAGCTTTGAATGATGACCCCAGGGAGCTTTGTAAAACGTTATGTACAGGGGTTCGCTGCTGGGGGTTCGCAGGGGCTTGGGAGAATCTCTGGCTAAGATTCTGTGCAGTTCATAGAACCCCCCAAATCCTATTCCTAGCTGGCCCTGCCCACCCCACCCCTCAGGAGTCCCCTCGCAGCCTGTTTTGGATGCAGGTAAGTGCAAGGCGCGCAGAGAGGCTCAGGGAGGGTTAAAACTGGGCCTACCAGAGGTCCAGGAAGGCTGGAAATGGGCCAGTTTCTGGCCTCCAGACAGCATCCAGAGCTTGGGGAGGCTATTTTCACCCTCTTGGAGGCTCAAGGAAAGCCTCCTGGGCCAGGGGTGGAAAAAAAAGTGTCCCGTTGTGGTTCAGGAGACTGACTAGGCCACACCCACTATGGCCATGCCCACCCAGCAACTGGGCAGAGAACCCCTTGCTAAACATTTTGAAGCCCACTCCTGGTTATTTACCTCACAAAAAATAGTGATCAGTCAGATGAAAACAGTTAATGATAGGTCATTCAAATCTCCCATTATTTCTACACAAACATGATTAGATGCGTGGCCTGTGTGAAATCGAAAGTACACCATGCAAGAAAGATTTTACTTAAGTATGCATAGAAGGTGCATTCAGAATGGAGCAGGCAGAATGGTGAGCTACTGATAGAGCTTTAGTTTAGATGTTTTAGAGTAAGGATTCTGGACTCCTAGTAGCAACAAAATATCTGCCTATCTGCCTAAAATAATTTTGACACAGTGAAGAAAACCTGGCTGGTGCCCTTCTGGGGCTCAAGAAAAATCATACCACTCAAAACTCTTATTTTATGCATGCACCTCCTACACAAGGCTATCAAAAGAGAAAGATTGTCTGTGGTTTAAAATTTTAAAAGGATAGAAAATTATTTCTGGTGAACTTCAAAATTAAACGTTTAAATGTAAAGCTGTCCTTTTAGAGTGTTTTCTCCACATTGATAAATTATGTAGTGTTTTTTTTTAACTTCACCAACATAATCTAGACACATCAGGACTTTTTTCTCCTTCGCTAAACTGGACGTGGACCTGGTCAACTTGTGACACATCTGGCCCAAAGATGAAGAGTCGGGCGATAGACAAGACGCACTGAACTTAAACGCTTTATTAGCAAAGAATAACGTGTAACAAACAGCAGCGGCTGGGACGCGTGCAGCCGCTTTTATACCCTAGTGGCTGCCGGCTCCCGGCCACTGACAAACCTTCAAACTTCCCGTGCAAACTGCGCGGCTCGTGATTGGTCCTCAAGTCCTTTGAATCGATTGGCCCGGAAGCCTGTCGATCAATACTTAACAATAGGATCTACCCATCTAACAGCAGGGCACACTGCATTGCGAAATCATGGGGGACATTACATCAGCTCACAGTTCAACCAGACTTATCTCAGACAAACTCCTAGGACCCCTACAGCAACCAATGGGATACCTGCCCTTATATAGGAACAGGAAGCTCCAAGCCAAGCACAAGAGAGGGTATAAATCTCAATCTCTATCTCTATCTCTCTTTCTTTCTTTCTCTCTCTCTCTCTCTCTCTCTCTTTCATATTACAGAGTGGCTCCTCTGTAATAGATAATGACGAGAACAAATGAAGCAACATTGTCATTCTGTACATTTCAGGCATACCAGTAAAGATCAGGAAGATCTTCAGCCAACATATGTACCTACTTCAAACCCAAGAATACACTAAGGTAGAAGCTTGTCCTCCCCAAAGATAAAACACCCAGATAGAAACTGAGTGATGTGGTATATGCAATATAATGCAGTGAAGTAGCGGTGAAATCAACTTACCTTCGCTGCTGTTTTGGGAATGGGAGCACGTGGGAGCATGTGTAGAAGACAAAATAATGGGATGTAGTGACATCCTGGTGGGTGGGCAGACCTCCCACCACCGGCACTACCAGTTCAGTGAGCCAGATAGAACCGGGTAGATTTCACCGCTGCTGTGAGGCATGTGCAGATCTGTACATAGGGAAAACAAAACAACCACTTCATAAACACATGGCACAACATAGGGGAACAAACACATTAGGACTAGATTCAGCCATCTGCATTTAAAAGACACAGGCCGGAGGTATTTCCGAGTTGCAAGGTGGGCAGCCACACAACAGAGCGGCTCCTCGCTCCGGTGGCTGTTTTTCTGCACTTTGGTGGGCTCCAAGAGCCATGCCTGCCTTGGAGGGGCAGGCATCTAAAGGGACGCATGCCAGGGTCCCCAGGGAGGTCCCTGGCTTTGTCCTAGGCACCGGAGGGAGATCAGAGGCACTTTGATGGCTGCCGGCTGTCAGCGCCTTTCCCAGCTGAGCGAACTTTGGATGAAGTGAAAGTATGTGGATTGCGGTTGTCAATTCGAGGTGAAAAATTCCTGTTGTAATGAGCCGGGCGGCTGCTTCGGCTATAAAAGAAAAAAAACCTCTACTTTTAAACTGTTTGAGAGAAGGTTGGGAGAAGGGAAGGGGAAAGATTTTCTCCCCCCCCCCCCAGAGTTTGGCGGTGGCTTTAGCTACTCTCCTTAGAGCAGATGCTAGAGGGAGAGAGGACTTAAAATGGACTGCCACTTTCATCATTCCCCTGACATTATGGATTAAAAAATTATATATATATATTGGAATTTGCTATGAGTATGGCTTGGTCATGCTGGGCTGATTGCCCCCCCTGCCTGTGATGGGGGGATGAAGATGGCTGACATCCGGCTTCTTTAACAGAAAATTTTGGTGTCATTTCCTCCTGTGGTCTTGTGAAGCTAAACATCTGGCAGCAAGTTATCAAATGTTTATAAACAAAAAGAAATTTGCCAGCCCCAGTACTCAATTTTCATTATCAATGTATCTACAACAGGAAAAGTCTTGAATTTTGCCTATAAGCAAAGAGAAAAATTTCTTATCAAAAGTTATATTTCTAATTTTGTATTTTAGAAAAGGAAAAATTAATACCTTGACATCGC